>PVIH01003184.1:62030-110117 GCA_004025045.1 Sigmodon hispidus | reverse complement strand
GCTGTTCAGTTCTTTATTAGACCAATCAACTGTTTTAGACAGGCAAAGTAACACATCTTCACAGAGTTAAACAAATGCAATTTAGAAGAATACATTACATCTTTGCATCATTAAACAAACATTCCACAGCATAAACAAATATAGCATATCTTAAAATAATATTCTGCGACAGCTATGGACCTCTATGAATTTGAGATTTACTAACTTTAACCCTCAAATTTGTTGTGTAGCTAAGGATGACCTTGAACTTGTGATCCTTTTGTCTCCACCTCCAGAATTCTGGAATTATAAACATGCACTGCTTGCTATGCCCAGTTTACATGACACTGGGAATAGAACCCAGGGCTTTCAGTTCCTACCATCTAAGCAACATCTCCATCTTGAAATGGTTTTTGACATGACCAGGCAGACCTGGCAGCTGCTTTTAGACATGCCCTGGAACAGCCTATGGCCCCAGGTAATAATCTTTTATTCAAATATATCGTCTGGTTCCTTAACTTCTACTCATGTGATAAGCCTGCTTTTGGCCTGCCTAAAACTAAATCTATTGCTTTACACCAACCGCCCACCCCCAGCAAAGAATAAACACTTGTTTAAGCATTTGTTAGGAATGTTTACCTTGCTGCTACTCAGTACTTATCAGTAACTCAGGTGAGAGCTACTATTTTCAGTAGCAGCCTGCCAGGAGTCCAGTGAGGGTATCCTCTCAAAGAAGAACTAGGTAGTTGCTTGGCAATTGTTTGCTTTATAATCCCCTCCAGAATAATTTATAAACAAAATTGAATGTGAAAATGATAAATGACAGATCTGATTCAGATTGATGTTTCCTTAATAGCACCATAGGGTTTTCTCTGTTGCTTTATCTTTTCAAGCTAAATCCTGAATTTATTCAGATACAGCAATATTTTAAGAGGAAATATTCTAAAAAACTACCCCAAGAGATCTCTGACAAAATTTCTCACTGACCATTATTAACAGATTAAATTATGGCTATTATAAATAATGTGTACTTAGGTCAATAAAAATGTCAGATGTAATCAGTACTGATAGCCTTTAGTTATTTCTTTGGATAATGAAAAAGTATGCTTTGCCAAGAGCTTTTCATAAGTGTCTGCACAGTCTATTATATATGTTCCACATATGAAGACATAATTTGTCACCATCACAATTAGTGATAGGTATTGAAGAGAAAATTAGTGGAAAAAGTTGGTGGCCTTCCATATTTATATGTAGTGATTCATTATTAATATAATGTATGGTGGTAGACATTAGACTCAGGAGACTAAGGCAGGAGACCCAAAATATGAAATTAGCTTGGATTACATATAGAATCCTGTCTTAAAACTCAACCAATCAAAATCTAACTACCATATTGCAATTTGTAACTTGTAGTGATCATAAAGTTTATGGATAAAACTATAGAAACTGGTCAGACCCTTTTTGTCACAGCAATGGGTTATGCTGTTGACAAGGGAGAGAAACCAGGGCTGGAGAGATAGCTCAGCCATTAGGAGCACTGGCTGCTCTTCCAGAGGACTCAGGTTCAAATTCCAGCCCCTACATGGCAGCTCTCAACTGTTTGTAACTCCAGATCCAGGAGATGTGACACCGTCACACTAATGCACATAAAATAAAGTTAAATAAATTATTTTGGAAAGAAATAGAAAAAAGAAAGAGAAACCAGAAGAATAGATCAGAACAAGAATATGGGTGGGTGTGGTTTATTTTTATGAAGATATGTGATTGAGAAATTAAAGTTAATATATTTTAAACATTCAAAGTGAATGTCAAATAATTTTTGGCATTGAAACATTACTTATTTATTTCTTTATGTTGTTTAAATTAAACATTAAATCATTACAAGTTAAATTTGTAAAAAAAATCAGGTATTAATGGAGAAGAGAGGTTAATCTGGGCAATAGTAATATGCCCACCTGGAAAACAATGATTACAAGAAGTGAAGAAAATGTTTATGAAATCTCCAATCACTATTATCAACTTCTGTATTAGATATTCTTTTTGTATGTCAAAATACCCCAACAAAGGGACTGTGTGATGGATCCTGACAAAAGTACTTGCCACACAAGCCTCATAACTTAAGCTGGATATCTGGAAGTGATGGTAAAGGACATAAGCAATTCCTGGGAGTTTGTCCTCTAACTTCCACACATGGACACCCCTCAACCACAATAAATAATAATAATAATAATAATAATAATAATAATAATAATAATAAAATAATTCTTAAAAATACCCTGACAGAAGTAACATGAAGGTAAAAGAGTTTCTTTTGGCTCTTAGTTCCAGGATGCCATCATCATAGCTGAGAATGCCTGGCAGTGGAAAGGGGCAGCAGTCTGGTGTCGGAAGCAGAAGATTGGCTGGTCATTCTGCATACACACTCAAGAAGCAGAGAGAGAACAGGGAACAAGGCTAGGCTGTAAAGCTTCAAGAACGTTTCCCCAGTGACTCTCTTTATTCAGACAAGCAGTACCTTTGAAAGGTACCACAATCTTCCCAAACAGTACCACCAACTGGAGATCAGTGTTCTAACGTGAGCCTTTAGGGGACATTTCATATTCAAACCACAACTGTTTTTTTTTTTTAAATAAGGTCAAATAATATTCACAAATAACTTTTTGCAGCAAATAGATAGATACATAGGTAGATAGATAGATAAGATAGATGATAGATGATAGATAGATAGATAGATAGATAAAGTGTTGTTCTTTTTTGTTGTGAACCTAGCACTGATTACTATGGTTTTGTATATTATTTGAGTGTATTTTTCAGAGGTTCACATTTTGGAAGTTTTGATCCCCGGAATGTTGGTGTTGAAGGGCTGGAACCTTTAAAAGGCAGCACTTCCTGATAGAAAGTAAGGTCAGTGAGATTGCCATCCTTAGAAAGAATTAAGATATGCATTTTAAGGCCCTTGTTAGTTCCCATAAAAGCAACTTTTTATAGAAAGAACAAGCCTTAGACTCTGACTCATCCTGGTTCCTGCCACATCATATAATCTCTTTCATCACTGTAGCATCATCTGTTCTGAGACCCTCATCCAAGGCAGCCTCCCAAACTGTACTCATTTTTCTGTAAAGCACTAACCCAAAAATTTGTAACAATGATAAGAAACAGGTTAAGACACCATGTTAAAGAAAAAAAAACATAAAGTTTTGAAAAGAAATAATACTAAGACAGCCAAACATGTGCACCTGCTGGTTGCTTAGAATTCCTATTCATTTTCCTGCCTCCCCTTCTTTGAGTAGTAGGGCAAAGCAGCAACATACACATTCAGGTCTGGTTGATTTTGTTACTTTTAGCTGCATGATACTGGGCAAGTTTTTTTTAAAACTTCTTTGTGACTTACTTTTCATTTATGACATTGATTGTATTAACTAACAGCTACTATACTATAAATCACCCCCAAACTGAGTGTTATATTAATTTCTTTTCTTGTCATTGTGACATCATACCTAATAGAAACAACTTGAAGGAGGAAGGATTTATATTGGATCATGATTCTTGAGATACAGTCTCTCATGTCCAGGAGCAGCAGGAGCCTGGTGGACAAGTGGTTCACATCACAACTTCTGACAGGAAGCAGAGGGCCAGACTTGGAAACATCTTACCTTCAAGGTTTATACCTATCAGTGAAGCTCCATGTTCAAAAGATTCCACAACCTCCCCAGTTAGTGCCTCCAGCTGGAGTGTAAGTGTACAAATGCATTAGCTTCCAGGAAACATTTTACATTAAAGCCATAAAGGCATTTGAAATAAGCATTCATCATTTCACAGCTTCTTTGAGTAATGAGTCCAGAAGTAACTCCATGAGTCAGATATCGGTGTCCACTTAATCAGCTTTTTGGTCCTTTAATTAAATGGATGGTGCCACTCTATGTTAGAGAAAGCAATTGGCGTTATTCAGTCTGCCAGTTCAATGCCTACCACATACAAAAACACCTTCATAGACACATCCAGAATTTGTGTACCACCTGTTCCAGACAAATTGATACATGATAATAACCATATTCCATGATGTCCAAGAAAACATGACTATGCCTTTCCAGTGCCTAACAGAGATAGAATTTAATATATACATGGTAAATTGAAAAGAAAAACTGGATTTTCAAACTTTATGATTGGCATATTTATTTATTTATGCACAAAAAAAATAGTTGATGTGTGGTCTATGGAATCTCTCTCTCTCTCCCTCCCTCCCTCTCTCCTTCAATGGAAAGCATCTGTGTGGCCTTGACGGCACACACTGCTGTCAATACTGAGTTCTTTAACCTACAAATCCAATTCAGAATGTGTTTCTACCAAAGGACCTACAATTGCCCTCTGCTCCCTGTCTATCTTACTTATGGTTTCTATTGCTGTGAAGAGACACTGTGACCATAGCAACTCTGATTAAGGAAAACATTTAATCGGCTCACTTATAATTTCAGAGGTTTAGTCCATTATAGTCGTGGTGGTGTAGTGGGAAGCACGACAGCATGTGGGCAGGTATGGTGCTGAAGAAGGAGCTGAGAGTTCTTATATTTGACCTGCAGGCAACAGGAAGTGGTCTGAGACACTGAGTGTTGCTTAAGCACAGATGAAACCTCAAAGCCCACCCCACAGTGACATACTTCTTCCAAGAATACCATACTTACTCCAACAAAGCCATGCCTCCTAATAGTGCCATTCCCGCTGAGCTTAAGGGGGGCAATTACATTCAAACCACCATACTGTCTTTTTAGGCATGCATTAACCTACTCCTTTGCTTGTCCTGACAAATCCAGACTGAGCAGTAGACTTTGTTCTGAAAGATTATTGCCAATAAGCAGAGAGGGCCTATTGTCTTACGGGAGAGGAACTGTTGCTGCATACTAAGGCTGTCTGATGGGAGGCTTTGATTTACTCAGGCCGCAAGGGCATAGTCCAGGGTGTCTGTCTGGTTTTCTTAAATCATCTCATTGCTTTGCTTGAAGGAAGAGGAAAACCCTTCTCTATCATTAAAAGATGGCATATGTATCTTTCTGTACCCTGGAACTAGGTGGTTGAGTTTGCTCAGGCAACACAGGTTCTGAAGCACCCTTTTTGTAAGTCTGGCAGAGACTATCTAGAACTTAATGCAAAGGTGCTTAACACCTATTGTTCTAGCCTCAGCCAAAACTCTGAGCCAAGAGGACCTTAAATGGGCCCTGGCAGGAAAAGTCCCTCTGTAGGAGTTGTGCTGCATTTCTTTCTCAGAGTTCTTTCTGGGCTCAATCTTTTGGCCAGCTGAGATAAAGACATGCTATTTCAAAGGCATTTTAATTACTAAAGATGAAACACTCAAATAACCAGTGTCTCTGGTAGAAAAGAGAATGGCAGCTTTGGATTCAGCAAAAGAACTGACATGAAATTACCCTTCATACAAGAGCTTTATCAGAAGAGATGACCTCATATACATGGGAGATTAGACTTTGAGGTGGGGGAATATTAAAAAGAGATTACAATCATATCAGAGACAATATATTGAGGCCTTAGGGAAGAAATAGGTTTTCATTTAAAACTTGGAGAGGAGCACCATGAAGAAAGATATTTTAAAGTAAAAGAGAGCCTCTATGGCCAGACTGGCATGGGCAAAACCAAAGGAGAGCCTTCAGAGTAATCCCCCAAACAAAGAAAAATATCTGACTTTATATCTTTCAGGATTAATGGGAAGTTCCACATCATGGGATTTAGTTCAATATAGCAAGGAACAAGGAGGAACCAGGCAGCATAAACCAGTGGTCACTAGGCTACAGTACTACATGACTTTTTAACTCTCTGTTTTAGGGAGAGAATTACAGAGAGGCATGGCCTGATTTCTTCTTCAGGCAATGTAATATGGTCACCTAGAGTGACCATCACCTTATAAGTCTATGAGCTAATGGTTTTATTTAATAATATACTTCTAATGTATGTTTGTTGCTATTGGAAAAGAGTAAAACCAGGTCTATATGATACACTCTCAGCCTCAGTGCTTTAAAACCCATGATGGAGCTCGGGACCTCACTATTTATATTCTATATATTTGCTTTGTGTTGCTCACTAAGTGATGCTGAAATAGGATAAAAATATTTGGATAAGTAAGAGAACATAGTGTTTTATTAGGTTTTTGGCCAGGATTTTCAGGTCCAGTCCAGAGGTTCGGATCTACTCTCAGCCCTACTTAGCCTCAAATAATCATACACAGGCTTATATTAATTTTATGCTGATTGTCCTAGGGCCCAGGCACATAATTTGCTAACTCTTTACTCTTAAACTAACCCATATTGCTTATCTTGTTCAGCCATTTGGCTCAGTACCTTTTTTTAGAGCAGCATTTCAGCTTCTTTCCTCTGCTTCTGCTGGAGACTCATCTTTCCAGCTCTCTCTGGCATCTCTGCATTGTCTCTGATCTGCTCTGAGATGTTCCCAGATTTTTCTTAGTCTGGTAACCTCATCCACACTTCCTGTCTGCCTCTGGCCAATCAGCTTTTTATTAAGCCAGTAGGAGAGACAAATATTTACAATGGAATAGAATATAATCTCACTACAATATAGGAAGGGAAATAAGGACGTGGAGTACAGTTGAAGATTTTTGCCAGATTTAGAGCTAAGAATTCCAGCATAATAAAGAATATTTGTTATGAATATTTACTTCATACTGACAGCATTCCTCTTTTTCTTTGTTTATTTGAAGACAAGGTTTCTTTGTGTAGCCATGGCTGTCCAGGAAGTTGCTCTGTAGATCAGGCTAGCCTCAGACTCAGAGATTCACCTGCCTCTGCCTCCCAAGTACTAAGATTAAAGGCATGTACCACCACTGCACAGTAGTATTCCTCTTATATAGTTATTTCAAGTAAGAATTTTAAAAATTTCTGTGTAAGTATGAGGTCTTCAGTTTGGACCTCCAGCACTCATGTAAAATCAAACACAGTAGCATGAATTAATAACTCCAATGTTGGGGATGCAAATTGGGAGTCAGAGACAGGTATATCACTAGAGCTCATTGGCCAGTTAATTTGAAAGATAAGCTCTCAAGTACAGTGGAAGACTCTGTCTCAAAAATAAGATGGAGAGCAATCAAGGAAGACACTCAGTGTCAACCTCTGGCCCCCATACAATGGGCGCATACATGAATACATGAACAGACAGACAGATAGACAGACAGACACACACACACACACATACACACACAGGAATATCATTGCTGAGACACATGAGTGTGGCACTCCTGAGAAATTCATACTCTCACTTGGGTAGACACATACTTTCCCCGATGCACCTCTTTCTATTAATTCTAAGCTAAAAAAAAAAAAAAAAAAAAAAAAAAAGCCTGTTAGCTTCTCATCATATTAAACCCCAACTCTGCTTCAAACTGGCTATCCTGAAATTCTTTTCTACAGTAAAGATAAGAATCTCAGCTTCACCCTAGTGGAGGTCTCTGTAAAGAACTCCTAGGGCTACTGTAAATAGCAATACAAAGCTGTCTCCAGCTCATGCACCTCTGTGGCTGACAATATGCTACCACATTACTTCAAAGCTTCCCACTTACAGTGATGTCCCTCTCAATGAGATAATCCTAGGTTTCAATCAGATGTTCCTTTTTCATTATCTGGTATCTAGCTTCATTCAGGAGGGTCTGAATAGAAAATTACAAAAGAACTATCCCCAAACTAAGTGTCTGTGCTGTAGAGTACCAGCCTGTGCTACATGTAAATGGAAATGATGGTTGCACTGAAGGCAATTAGAAGACCTGGATTTTGGAAAACTATTTACTTTTTTTTACTTGCCTAGAAGTAGTGCACAAGTTTATAAAGACAAAAAATGCCTTTCTGCTTTTTCTACCAGAGAGAACAAAGGTGATCCTTGAAGTCTGTTTTAGCATTCCATGTGCCTACATGTGATCCCAGAGTTACCTGCTTTAATGTTGACCAACTAGCTTTGTTTGGTACCCATACAGATGTACAGTATTTTTCCTTTGTGTGTTGATATACTTTATATTTAATAAAATTGGCCTGGACTATCAGACAACAGAATCACCCACTGTCAAGCCATAAAGGTCATAGAGTGGCGATTTATGCCTTTAATCCCATCACTCAGGATGACTGAGTGATGACTCATGCCTTTAATCCCATTACTCAGGAGACAGAGATCTTTTTTGTATTTCTGTGAGTTCAAAGCCTAACAACCAAACCATAGTAGCTGACATCTTTAATCCTAACTCTAGGATTATGATGCAGAGTTGAACAAAAAGAGAAACAGCTGGGCAGGGAAGATAATTAAGGCAGGAGGAAGCAGACATTGACTTATTCTGTAGAATTGATGGTCCAGGTTGAGGACTCTTGAAGATAGCATTTACCCTGTTTGGCCTGAGAAGTTGGCTGGGTGAGAATTGACTGTGGTCTGTTTCCTCTTTCTGATATTCCAGCTTTTTCCCATTATCTGGCTCTGGGTTTTCATTATATACTAACTAAAATTCATACAATATCTTTGTCTCATGTTTCTTAGTTGAAAATCCCATATTGAGGCAAGATAGACAGACAGGGAAGCTAAACAGGACATGGGGAGAGAAAGGAGACCCTCACTCCAGAATCTGATGTAAGTCGATTACTGGTGCAGAACCAAGAATTTCAGCACAATTGACAAAACTGCTATGAAGATTGCTGGCCTAGAGGCAATATTCCCTTTGTACAGAAACATTTCACATAAAAATATTAAGAAGAAATGAAGCATGCTTCATCTGACATGTTCTTGAATAACATTTAAGAACAGCCATGATCCTTTCTTTCCCAAGTAGAAGCCTAGAATTTTCTGGGACTCTACAAATAGGACTACAAGCTTCATTTACAATAACATGACTTAGCTTCCATATACAAACCTTGTGACTTCTGGTTACCTTACCATTCATCTCAGTAACCACCCCCGGTAACTATCTGAGATGTAACTTCAGAAGCATCCCGATTGTTTATTTGGCTACTTAAACTAGTGACACCTTAAACTAGTGCCTGCAAGTTGTCCTATAATTTCCACATTTATGTCATGGCAAGTGTGTATGCACATACAAATGAATAAACACATGCAATAAAAAAAACTTCTTAATGAACCCAAGCTCTGCTTCAAACTGACTCATCTTGGAATTCCTTTCTCTGAGCTCCACCTGAGTAAAGTTCTCTGAGAAGAACTCAAAGTGCAATAGCTACTCTCTGGACTACATCTACTGCTGTTGATAATATAATGAAATTCAAAGCTACCTCATTTCTTAGGCAACTCCCATTACATGTAAAGCATACGCATCAATAAGTTTATTTTTTTCTCTTGTGGATCTGTCTTTTTCCCATTCTGAAGTAACTAAGAATATATGATGGTTGAATAAAAGTCATATTTCTTTGCCTATACTACCCTAGAAGTTTGCAATTTTGAATTAATATCCCATGAAAAAATTGTTACCAACAAAAATGCTGCACTTAACTAAACTTTATGTGGGGTTCTCCAGGCCCCTTTCACAGCTTAGCTCCATCAGCAAGCCCATATCACTCAGTCTTAGCATCCTTTAAGTCAGCTTATGTACAATCTTCATCATTTATATCTAGTCACTTTTACTATCTGATCAGTTTCCTCAGCCTCCCCTGTCCCTGCTCTGTCTTCTAGGTGATGCCTGGTCTTCCTTCCTGCCTTCAACAAGAAGCAAGCACAGTTGGCTTAGCTAGATAATAAGTTGCCTGTGAGGTTTCCTCTTAGTTATTTTGCATCCACTACCCACAGATGCTATGCAGCTGTGTATTCCCAATGACCTACTAAATACCATGTGTTTGGAACTGAGCCTACACTGTGCTCCCTTTGTGAATAAAACTCACCATTTGCTAATAATCAGTGTACCCTCTAAATTTATATGTTGAAATACTTATAATACAAGCAAGTGAAGGGGTCTTTTTGAGTGGAATTAATGCTATGGTAAGGAGACTCCAGGATGTTCTTCAGTCTTGCCTTCAAAGATGGCTCTCTATGAACCAGGAAGTGATCTTTAAGCAACCTTCACTTATTGACATCTTAATCCTGGACATCTAGAAAGGTAAATGCTTGTTGCTTATGGACAACATGGCTTACTGTGTTGGTGATAACTATCCACACAGACTGACACAGCTTGAATTACAGTTGGTTTCTGGCTTTCTTTAATGCAAAAAAGAAATAGGATTTTGTTGTTGTTGTTTGTTTTGTTTCAAGATGAAGTGTCACTATGTTTCAAAGGCTTGTATTGAACTCCTGGGTTCAAGCAAACCTTCTGCTTTAGCCTATGAATAGCTGAGACTGTGGGCAAGAATTAGGTTCTTAAACATAATTAATTTTGGCAGAAGCTGATGTCTGTGAGACTTTAAACATGCTTTGAGATAAATAACAATGTATCTTACAAGTATGTGTTATAAAGTTTGTTAAAGAGTGACTAAATTATAAGCAACTCAAAAGTTTTGCAGACTTGATGACAGTTACTTAATTAGTTCCATATATGATTTACAAATAAATTACCCACACAGATTTTCATTCACAATTGACAATACTTTTTCTAAGCACATCTGGAAATTTTGTGAACAAAAATGATAAAACACAAACTATAAAGCAAATTTATTGTCAGTCTTTTGTTTCCTAACATGTCTTTGGTGTCACTCAAAGCTAGCATTTTCATGTTTATGTCTTAGAAAACAAGTTTACTGGCATCATTAAATCATTCATTTATCCAACAATGAATTGTTAACCCTGCCTCACACACAATGTACCCAGCACTAGCAAACGCTGAAGGAACAGAAATGTATGTGAAGCCTCTGTCCTTCTGAATTTTATGGGCTTAGGGCATAATGATGTTTAATAGGTAATCATGTAAGAAATCAGATAGCTACATTCATAGGAAAGTTTGTGAATGAATAATATACTTTTTATTTATCAAATATTTGTGATAAACTTACCTTGTGTTAAACATGCTATAATATTTAGTCATATTAGCAACTTTATGAGATAAGAGCCATTGTAAGTGTTGACAGATATGTACTACCAAATCATGGCCAACCATGTCTGTCACTTACATAGTTAGTGCTTGACTTTGATTGTTGTTAACCTGTATCATCCAATTTTAGAGAAGATTTTGGTCAGTTTAGAAAAAAGGCTGACCAAATTACTCATTTCTTACCATCACTTAGGTGCTATGTGACCATTCTGGCCTGTCTGTCACCAGCATTCTTTTGTTGTCACTCAGGACACAGTGCTCTAAATTTATGACACCTTAATATGCTGAGGACTTTAACCGGAGGGTGTCTGAAAGGGCCCCAGATCAAGTTATCTCTGCTTTCCTTCCTCCTGTTCTGCCTCCTGCCCTATCTCTACCCTCAAAGAAACCATAGAAACCAGACTCTGTTCTCATGGTGAGTCATAGAAACTAGAATCTCCCTTCCTCGAATCAAGCCATAAAACCTGAAAAGGTTATTTTCTCTCTTCTTCTTCTTCTTCTTCTTCTTCTTCTTCTTCTTCTTCTTCTTCTTCTTCTTCTTCTTCTTCTTCTTCTTCTTCTTCTTCTGGGAAGACCCCCACCCAGAGAGATAAGTTATAGAGGAATGCCACACAGAAAGATCCAAGAAGGGAATAAAAAGCAGACCTTTCTTCTGGGTTTCTCCAGGTCAGTCTGTTACCCTTACCTCAGTCCTTTTGGCCCAGTCACATTTCTTATATTTATGGTTGTGAGCCTAGCCTTTAACGGCTGAGCCATCTCTCCAGCCCCACATTTCTAAATATACAATTCTGTCTACTGTTAATGGCACTGAAACATAGAAATAGTTCTTTTTTTGAGTCTTTGAATCTATATCTTTGAAGTTTCCCATGCTACATAAGACCTTGATTAAGTAAATATGTTGTGCTTATTACTTATTGCTCAGATATCTTTTCAAAGGAGTGTCATCCAGAACCTTTATGTAGTCAGAAGTTTCTCTGTCTTGCCTGGCTGGTCCTGCAGACTTAGTCCCAAAGAAACACACAGAGGCTTATATTAATTACAAGCAATTTGCTTTATGGCTCAGGCTTATTACTTGCTAAACCTTATGCATTAAGTTAACCCATATTTCTATTTATGTTTAGCCACATGGCTTGGTACCTTTTCTCAGAGCAGCATTTTCATCCCTCCCTCTCTCTCTCTCTCTCTCTCTCTCTCTCTCTCTCTCTCTCTCTCTCTCTCTCTCTCTCCCCTCTTCTGCTTCCCAGAATTCTTTTAGTCTGCTTACTCTGCGTCTACTTTCTGTACAGATACTTGACCAATCAGTGTTTTATTAAACCAATATTTATAATGACAAATATTAACAGTGTACAAGAGCATAGTCTCATAGCACCTTTATCTTAAAAAAATATTTAACTTATGTGTATTGCTGTAAAGGTGTCAGATCCCCTGGAACTAGAGTTACACAGAGCTGTGAGCTGCCATGTGGGCACTGGGAATTAAACCTGGGTCTTCTGGAAGAGCAGCCAGTGCTCTTAATCATTGAGCTCTCTCTCCATCCCCAAGGACCTTTATCTTATGGGGAGGAGATATATTTTATGCATTTCCACACCCATGCTCTGATTTAGGCATAATGCCTTCTGCCTCTGATGTTCCTCTTAGTAATTTATATGCATTGATCTCACTCTCATTTGGCTACACATCCCACTGTCTCCTTGTATTTAGAATGGGGCTCAGCTCTGTAATAAGGTCTCTTTTCTTTCATTCTAAGAGCTACTGCTTTTTGAAGGTAGTAACTGTTTTAAACTTACTGACCACTCTATGTTTACATAGTTCTGTGAACCTTTCCAAACTGAAACATGGTACAGGTCTGCCACATTCATAGTTCAGGGTCTTGGTCATGTACATTGCTGCTGATATTCATTGGTGTCTACTGCTCAGTGATAGCTTCTTGCCTTTAGAGCAGATGAGGAAACATCATTACCGGGAGCATGAGACCAAAAAGCTTCCTTTTACCTAATCACCACTAATCTCTTTGGTAATTTGATTTTAGTCTATATTCAGTTACTCACTGAAAACAGATATCTGACTTCATATTAAGTTTGACTGGGTTTGGTTGCTTAAGACTAAGGAGGCTATCTTGGAGATGGCAAGAAAGGGAAGGAGAAAAAGAGTATGAAATTAGTTACATTTCAACGAGGGTACCAGTAATGATAATGCTCATTAATCCATTCAAGTAACAGAGAATGACAGTGGACAGTCTGGTAAATAACACATATTGCCAAATGGCACTGCTATACCCATCCCATTATAAAAACTGATTTAACCTACTTTCTATGATTTACTGAGCTTTTGTGTTTAGATGAACATCTACTGAGCATTTCTAGAAATTAATATCAATTATTTGAACGTTACCATGTGATTTATGTATTTATTGCGACAGGCTTTCTCTGTGTGTAGCCCTGGCTGTCCTGGAACTGAAATTGTAGACTATGCTGGCCTCAGACTCACAGAGCTCCATCCGCCTGTTTCCCTAGTGTCTAGGATTAAAGGAGTTTGCCACCACTGACCAGCCCTATTATTTTTGTAACTAACATGTTTAATGAAACATAGCAGACCTGGAATTTACACCTGAAACTCTTCAAAGTCTTCTATTCCCCAGTCTTATTTCTTTGAATATTTTTTAAAATGCCCATACCATTCAAGAAACACTTTCAAAGCTCACACTAATTCTAAGTTATATTTTAACAATATGTATTGCCTGCTTTATTGAGATATCAATATATTTTTCACTTGCTCACCATTATAAAAAATAAATTCTAATTGGCCTACTTATAAACAGTTATAAAATTTTCTGGGTCTGCTATACATTAGAAGCATATTGTGTTAATTTGTAAAAAAGCGAGTTAAGTTGCCAAAACATAAGCACACACACACACACCCTATTAATTGCAGGAATTCCACTGAAAATGACTTCACAGAAGGGTAGATGACTTGAAAGGAGTGCTGAGCCTAGCTTTCTCAAGCTGTCCTTAAGACCAAGCCAGAGTAGGTGCTGGAAGGCTTTCCCACTTGTGGCTCAGCCTGGACAGGGCTCAACAAGGAGGCCTTGGAGCCCTGAAGAAGGGTAGAGCATGCTCCCACCCTTTACCTAGAGCCTCAGAGGACTAAGAACTGCCAGGGCTGCAGAAGCTGAAGAGCACCACTCTGGAAAGGGGCGGAGCCATTCGCACCCGCGGCCATGGCCCCGCCCTCCGGAGCCCCTTCCCACCCCGACGCCCCGCCTACCGGGCTGTGCCGTGGGCGCGGGCCGCCCGGGCTCCTGTGCTGTGGTTCCCCTCCCGCCTGGGCCGCGGCCGCGCGCCCTCCCTTCGGGGAGGAGGAAGAGGAGGAAGGAGGAGCGGCTTCAGGAGGGCCGAGCTCGGCAGTCGCCCCGCCGCCGGGAGGAAGCGGAGCTGGCCGCCGCGGGGTGAGTGGCGTGGGGAGGGGGGGAACGCGGGGTCGCGTGCGGCCGGGAGGAGGGAGGTGGGAGGGAGGCCCAGGCCTGCGCCCCGACCCTCTGCTCCACGCCGGGCCTGCCACTGCCTTTGTTGCCTGCGGCCCGCGCCTGTGCGAGGCCGGGGCTCGGCGAGGCCTGAGCGGCGGGGCCTGCGGGCCGGGCCGGTCGGGGTTCCCGGAGCGGGACCGGGAAATCGTCTCGGCGGTCCGGGCCGGGAGTGGCGTCCAGGGGACGTGGTGCCGAGTGGAGCCGGGCCCGGTGGCCGCGCGCGAGGTGCCGCGGAAGGGCCGCGGGAGGAGGGCGGAGACATTTAAACTGCCTTGATCCCGCACAGGCCCTCTTTTGCTCCCGGAGTTGGCAACTTCAGGTACACACCATTGTGGCTCTGAGCAGCACTGCTGTTTCCTAGAGCAGGGCCTGACCCCAAACTTGGGAGAGTTGTGTGTACAAACTTAGTGTATAGTCAGGACGCGATTTGGGGTTCTCATCCCCACTTTTTGTAATTGGAGGCCGGTGAGACGGAGGTGGAACTCAGGCTTCCGGTAGGGAGATAATGTTGAATTCTTGAAGGTCTCACTAAGGCAACATGCTGCTGTGCCCTATGACTGTACAGTATACTAATTACAATTATAATGCGAATTGACATATGAGAGAGACTTTTTCCAAATACAGTTTTAATTCATAGTGTTCCTTGGAATAAAGATAAACTTGTAATCAAACAAAGGTAAACTCCTGCCTACGCAAAGGTGAAATATTAGCCATAGTAGGTAGCAGTTTACTTTTAACCCACCAACTCCACAGTGGAATCCACATAGTGTACTTGAATGAATGAATTTCACTTGGAATTCTCAGTGCTGTGAAGGCAGTGAAAAACACGAGTGGTGTTGCTTACAGGTTTCACAGATAAAATTTAGAAGAGGTAGCACATAATCTATGGCTTTCTTTTGCACTGATTTCTCTCCAGTGTTGCCTGTATGGATGTTGGTAGAAAGAAGGTTTAGGATCCGTCCCTGCCCCAGGAAAGTAGGTCACCTTAACCACTCTCCCTAACCCTTTTTTTATTTGAGAGTATGACTTCTGGCAGGTGGGTTTCATAAAGGATGTAGGAGAGTTTATTATCCAGGGCTGGACCGGGTCAGGGTGCACCAAGTTATTTATCTGAACCTCTTTCTAGGGCTCCATTTAGCATCTCTTTAAAGACACTGCTTATTTGCTTTTATCTTTTAAGACATCCTCTGAATTGGTCCCTGGCCCTGTTCCTTTCCCTTCTGACCATGGAACTAAAACACTGTCTTCCCTCAGGGAGTCATCTGAGTGCCCTCTCTTGTTAGGACACCTGCAGGGAGTGGCAAGGCAGGGATTTGGGTGCCAGCCGAAGCATAGGGTGTGGTGTGGAAAAGCGCTGCTGTACCAACTGGATTCCAAGCCAGTTACCTTCCCATTCTCTTCTCCAGTCTTACTTTAAAATGGAGAAGCTGTTATTTTTAAGAGCTGTCTTTTCAGAGAACAGAAACCAAGTGCCTTGGTGACCTTCTTGTGTAACTTTATCCTTAGAGAAAACTTTGCCTTTTTTTTTTTGCCACTGTGGACAGTTTTAGGAATCTTGTGTTAGCAAGAGAACCTCTTATTTTGCTTACAGAGGTAATTGTGTGATTTTATTTAAAAGTCCTGCGGCACACTGAAAGGCGGCAAAGCCTTTGTGCCCATTTCTGGGTTCTTGGTGACCACTCAACACAAGAATATGTGTTCTCAAGAAACAGGATGACACATATTTCTATACGACATCAGAATGTGCAGCTTCTGTTCTGACCTTTTGCAGTTATAGTGGTGGCACTGATATCTGTGGTACTTGTGTACTTTTGTAAAATTATGTTCATGAGGAATCAGAATATGGCTTTCTTAAACTGTCTGTCTTGTTGATATCTGAATGACCATATTTAAGATTTCAGTTTCCATACTGCACAAAGTGGATATGGCATGTTTTAGGGTATTTAATAGATAGCACTGTGACCTCTGACAGGCTTTGGATCTCTTGAGTCTTATTCCTCAAATGAATCTAAATCTGTCTCACAGTTCTAGTAAGTATATATTATATTTGAAGTAAGTCCAAATTCTTAATTGGGCTACAGGTTTTCTACCTGGGTTTGCACCTTGTCTTAGACCATAGGCATATCCTGGTCCTTTTATTTCTGTGCATCCCAAACTGCTTTATAACACCCAGCCTTGGTACACTGGTTAACTCTCACTGTGCACCAGAGGCTACTTGTGTGGGAGATTTATTCCTAGTTCTTACATCGAGTGTCTACACCTTAGAAAACCTTCCTGAGTACCTTGGAGTAACAAATTGGCATGTTTCCTTTAGCAATATTTTCATTGCTGTCTCCTTATTCTATTCCCTTCTTTCTACTCTGTTTTCATACAGGTTCAATGAAGATAATATACCTGTGAAGGGCTCCTTTCCCTTTGTGTCCCCAACACAGTCTATGGAACTTAACTAATTTTCACTTTGTGTCCTTAACGTATCCCATGGAACTTGCGTGCTGAACAGGGACCTGGTATACAGAAAGTGTATGTAGTTTTCATCACATTAAAGGAAGAGACTCGCTGTGTAGATACTAGGTAGCCTTTGGTATTTTGTGTTATTTGTCTGCTGATCTGCTCAAGTGAATAAAATAGGACACTAGTAAAATTGAAAGCCTTGTATCCACATGACCCAAACAGCCCTTCACAAAGAGAACTTTTTCTCTGTGGAGCCATAATGTATGTGAGTTACTCATGAATCAAACCAGCTATGGTACAGATGGATAGGTCTACCTCACTTTCATAAGTGTGGTTATTTGTCAGTGTGGAAAGTAACTATTCTGGAGCATATTTTCTCACTATTCCCTTACATAGCTTAGTGAAGTCAAGCCTTAGTTTTCTCGAACCTCTTGGCAGCCTCAATTTTCAACAGAGAATCAAGCAAGAAGGAAAAACCAATTTGTAATTAGACATGCCAGACACTTAGAAGACTGATTGCAGCAGTCTTTCACTGGAATACAAATCTAGATTGAATTTTAACACTTGGATTTTGTAGAAGAGCTTTTTAAAAGTTTTATTGTTTCATCTGTAAAGTAATAGCATCTGAGAAGTAAGTTGAAAAATTGAGAGCACCTATGACTAGGTTGATGTTTAGAATATAGCAAGTGGTAATAGTAATAGTTTAAAATGTGTTTGGGTTGGTCAAAAGGAATATGCTGAAGAATCAGTAATGTCTGTATGATGGCAGACATTCTTGTTAAAGAACAGAACTGATAGTATACAAGCTGCTGGGATGTATGTGTGTGGGGTTGGTGGGGAGGGGTCACAGGGTGGGTGCCAGTGGAGCTTGGCTGTGGACTCAATACTCTTAGATGTTGTGAGACCTCTCTGGAGTTCATTGACATGTGGTATGAAACTATCTTCCTCTTTATAGCTTGTCTTAAGATCACTAAAAATGTTTTAAAGAGAGATTATCCCATTTTGCCATAGCCAACTCTTGGACACTAGAGAAGAAAAGAAAGAAATGATATGCTATAAGGTGTCACTGAAGACCTTAGTGGCATTGTGAACTAACTGTCTCCTTACAAAAGCATATGATTGTGTGGGCCCTATTAAATAAAAGATTTTTATGAAAAAAAAATCACAGTTTTGGTTTTTATAATTACACAGATAAACTTGGTTTACTAAGTGTTTCAGAGAGCCAGTCTTTGCTGTAGACCTTATTCTGACCACAGTGTCAAAAGGGTCAAATGGTTGAAGCAACAGAGTTAACACACTGAGATTAAGATAAATTCTCATTGGTGATGTACTACTTTGCAGATGTATCCTTGTGCAAATTTTGTTTTGATATTTATAGTGCATTCTAAAAATTTAGCTTTGGGTTTTTGTTTGTTTGTTTGTTTTCATCCGCCCCCCAACAACTATGTAACTTGTCCTGGAACTCACTTTCTAGACCAGGTTGGCCTTGAACTCAGAGATCTACCTGCCTCAGCCTCCTGAGTGCGGGATTAAAGGCATGTGTCACCACATTCAGCAAACTTTGTTTTCAACTGAAATATTACCTTCTTTTTTCTGTACTTCTCTGTTGGCATTCCTTTTAATGAAAACAAACAAATTGTATTTAGGGAATAATGTTACCAAATATCACAGACTGGCGAAATACATAAACAAGTAGGAAGTATCTGGATTTTTGTGCTTTTACGTATCCATAAAATTGTAATTTTAGGCTAGAAGGAGTTCAACAGATTATGATCAGACTTCATTCTTTTACAGATGTTTAAATAAATTGCAGTTAGCCTAGTTGTATGCCAGTTCTCTAGAGCATTTCAACATGGGATCTTATGCACACACCTCTTTTTAATATTGAAGCAAGTGCTTTAATTTAACCCTGAAAGTTGGGCATTGTACTTCTGTTTTCATGGATAATCATCTGGGTTTGATTAGGGGAGATGCAGAAAGAGCCCATGCACCAGTCTGAAAGTTGTTTCCCAAGGAGGATTCTCCTCCTTGAGTTGCTAGAACTCAACACCTGTAGAAACTTCTTGAAAAGTGAGGAGGTGGTGCCTTTCTGGTTTTGACTTGTGTGTCAGAAAGTCTTTTGAATATTTGGTTAATAGTCTGGCTATGTATAGAATCTTAGGTACAGCTTTGCTCAGGAGAAATAGGTTATGTGGCACTGATGGATTAACCCTAAAAGTCTTAGTATGAAGGGTGATGGTTGGCTTTTTGGTTTCCTAGTTTTTGGAGGGGTGGGATCCTTGTCACTTTTGGATCTGTCTGCTCTTCTGCAATTGCTATGCTATGATTCCAGGCAAGTGGAGAGGATAACAGATTGATGCACTGTTATTCTACTGCCCAGAATCTATCATATGGTCTCCCAAGAATGCCAGAGAATGTGGAAGATTGAAGGAGAGCCACTGAACTGTTGGGCTGATGGCCTTGGAAGTTTGAAAGCAATGCCATTGTCACCTGGCCTTTACTGGGCCAGCTACTACTTATTTATTAGCAGTTGTGTGTCTCTAGACATTTTTTGTAGATTTTTGTATTATCTATTAAACATTTAAGCTTCACAATGGTATGTCTCATCATTGTTCTTTTATTCACTGAAGTAATATTCCATTGACTTTAAACTTTCCTTTGTAATTTCTTCCCCCTCATTTTTTGATTTGTTTATTTATTTTACTTTTCTGAAGCTCTTAGTTGGCTACAAGAAGTCCTGGATTGATTTGCTTACTAGTTATTTTCTCAGTTTTTTATGTCAGTCTTTCAGGAGTGTTTTTGTTGTTGTATTTAAATGTTTCACAATTAATTTTGATTTTCTTACCCTCCTGCACCTCTTTAAAAAAATAACCTTGGATCAAATTTATGATCTTTTTTTCAGGCCTGTTTCTTCTTTTATTTCCTTCAAGAAGGATTGAATTTTCTTATTTTTTCTAGTGCTAGGTCTGGAAAGCAAGACTTGCTTGACACATGCTAGAAAGGTATACTATCACTGAGCTACCACTGAAATGAGTGGCTATACCAGTTAACATTGTTCCCACTGGTTACTATTATTATTTTTTTATTTCAGGTTTTTATTGTGTATGGGAGGAATGGTAGTATGATCGTCAGATTTTTGTCAACTGGACACAAGCTACAGTTATTTGGGAAGAGGAACTCTAAATTGAGAAAATGCCTCCATAAGGTTTGCCAGTAGGTAAGTCTGTAGTACATTTTTTTCATTAATGATTGATGGGATGGTCTGTTCTTTGGGAACAATGACACCTCTGGGCAGGTGGTCCTGGTTGATAAAGAAGGCCAAACAAGCCATCAGGAGCATTGGTAAGCAGTGTTTCTTCATGGGTTCTGTTCCAGTTTTTCCAGGTTCCTTCCCTGAGTTTCCTCATCCTGACTTTCTCAGTGATAGACTGTGATCAGAATGTGTAAGCCAGATAAACCTTTTCCTTCCCAAGTTGATTTAGTCATGGTGTTTTATTATAGCAAGACAGGTAGCAGTTAATACGTATGCTCGTTCTTGTTGGTGATGGAGATGTTTGTTGCTGCTTGTTTTTTGAAATTCTTTTGCTATGTTGCCAAGGCTGAAACTCACTTTTGTATAGGCTGACCTCAAACCCCCATTCTTGTGCCTCAACTTCTCAAGTGATAGAATTATAGACCTGTATCATATACTATGCTCAAAAACTGTATGGTTAATTAATTAGGGCCTTATATAAATCTAGCTAGCTGCCTTGCTGCCACCCCCACCCCCTTGTGTTAGAGCTCAAACTCAGGTCTTAGTTATCCATGTTAGGCCAGAAAGATTATTTCCACATTCTACATCTCCTGCCCAAAGCCTGTAGACCTACACTGGGCAAGAGTCGGTGGACATGTGAAGATCAGATGACAACTTAGAGGAGTTGATTGTCTCCTTCCTCTGTTTATGTTCTGGGAATTGAAACGCAGATTGTCAGGCTTGGCAGAGTCATTATCTTTTACCTGTTGAGCCAACTCACAAGCCTAAGTTGGATTGTTTTAATAGGTAGAAAGATGCTAGGCATGGTGGTGCATGCCTTTAATTCCAGCACTTGGGGAACAGAGGCAGACCAATCTCTGAGAGTTCAAGACAGACCAGCCTGGTCTACAGAGCTAGTTCCAGGACAGTCAAGGTTACACAAAGAAACCCCGGGGCTGGAGGGGTGGGATCTAAGTTAAACTTTTTTTATTATAATAGTTCAGTGCATTGTAGAGATTTTTTTTTTTTTGTGAGCAGATTATATCTATGGAGAAAATGTAAATTCTTGAACAAGTCACATAGTAGCATTATTTTATTGTACTATCTCTGTTCTAGAATAAAAACAAGCCTGTAAAATCTTTGGATTTTATGTAATTGTTCAGTTCATCTAAAATTCTTCAAGAACTTTACCTACTTGATAGCTTAACCAGAAAAGTTACACTAATTTTGTAGACAGTGGAAATGGTGAACGTTTTAGAGAATGTGAAATATTTCAGCTCAGATCATTTTGTTGACAATAATTAAAATGTTAGTTGATTTTAATTTTCAGCTGTCAGTTATGACAATGTATCAGTGAAATTCTATTAAAACAATTACATTTACAGCAGAGGCCAGTTTATGACATTAAACATGAACATTTGCTGTGAACATTTGTTTGCTGTTTAATGTAGCAGGCATGTAGTAAATGAGGTTATAATAAAAAACTCTTAGAAAAGTTCATGTAAAACTTGCTATGCAGATTAAACATACAAGTCTCTCTGCATGCTCTAAAGATTAAAGTTTGTTCTTTATATGGGAAATCTGGAACTCAGTAGAGATCAGTCAATTGGGGCCTCTACAAACTTTGGCTAGTACTTATTCATGTGTTAGTGTTGGTAGCCTGTGAATAAGCCTACTTAAAATTTATTAAGACTTTTGCTGTAAATATAAGTTGTGTTATTTTCTTTTATGGAAGCTTTTTTATTTTTTTAAATATTTATTTTTATTTCATGTGAATTGGTGTTTTGCTTGCATGTATAACTGTGCAAGGGTGTCAGATCTTGGAATTACAGACAGTTGTTAGCTGCCATGTGGATGCTGGGAATCGAACTCAGCTCCTCTGGAAGAACAGTCAGTGCTCTTAACCGCTGAGCCATCACTCCAGTCCCCTTATGGCAGCTTTTATGTCCATTTTTCTTTTAGGTTATATTTTTGAAATCTACTTTTGTGACCCTAAAAATACTTCATGTATTTTAAAGTTTATTTTAATATGATTTATAGGCTCTGAAAGAAGTCAAAAATTTCATTTTATTTCTTATATTTCAGTTATTTTTATTTGTATATACATGCCAGACATTGTGAAGCTAGGCTGCTTCAAAAGATATTAGACTCCAGAGTACAAGGTGTCAGCAATTGCCATGTCTTTCTGGGCACCAGTGTCTTTTATTAGAGTATAAACTAAGAGAACTTGAGGAAACTCTAAGATGCTATTGCACTAATGCAAGAAACTAGAACATCTTGACAAAAGCAGTTAGATTTTTCCACATCTGTTGAAGGTAGCTGTGATTGGGCTTTCATGACATTGGATATGAAACTTCAGATACGAAAGGAGGCAAGGATAATTCTCAATGCTTTGATCTGAGTTCTTGAAAGAGTGAGGTAGCTGGAAATCGAAGTGGAAAACATGCAGTTGTGTGTAAGCCTCTTATTTCAGCCATGTATAAAATATCCAGATAACAATATCAAGAAGAAAGGTGAATATAATTGGCCTATAAATGGTGAAATAGGAATTTGGGAGTAGATGAACCCATAGATACTATCATAAGTATGACAAGGGGAGCTGCTTAGTGTTAGTGAACCTTGATATGCCATGCTTTGTTGATGACCATGGGAGGCCTGCCCCTGAGGAGGAGAGGTTGGGAGAGGCAGTGGGGTTGAGAGTAGAGGAGAAGGAAAATGTGGTTCAGATGTAAAATAAAATAATTAATTAAAAGAAAGAATAGGTGTGAAATGGTTCAGTGTATGTATAGAGATAGAGGAGGGGCCACATCAGAGTGCAGAAGTGCTCAATCAAGAGGCTGGAGGGAAACCATCAAGAGAGTCTAAAAACAAGGTGCCCTTATGGCAGAGACACAGGTGTTGACAAGTTCAGTAGCATGTTGGATAAAGACTGAGCAATTGGCCCCAGGCTGCATGTTCTGTGGCTGATAAAGAGACCGTCGAAAGCAGAAATTATTGCTCTGGGGACCACTGCTATGAGGGGAACATGTTCTAGGAAACATGGCTTGCAGAAAGTGGGATGTTTATGTGAGAAATAACATTTTTAGTAATGATCCATAAAGGGGAAATTGTTAGGAGGTGAGCTATTCAAAGACAAGGCTGTGGTGCTTTTATAAAGGAGCTGGGTAGTAGATACTGCTAATTAGATTGACACATGGTAGAATCCTAAATTTCTTCTTGTTCTTTAGTTTTGGGAGATGGGCTTTGAACCTATGACCTCATGCTTGTTGGGGAGGCTCTCAACAGCTGAATTTTATTCCTAGCCATGAAATTTTCCTCTTGATTTATTTTCTCTGAAATTAGAGGCTGGGCCATCAGCTGAGATTGAAGATGAGTATTTAAATAAATGTGAGGGTTTATTTAATGTGAGTGGAGTGGTCAGCAACAAAAGAGAATGAACAAAGGTTGATATCTAGAGAGCCTTAAAAATTAACCTCAGATATATGATCCTGAGAACTAAAGGAGACCGATCTGAATGACTTTTTGTAGCCATGTTCAGCTATGTGTGTGCAAGTGTGTCCTAGGCAAGTACATAACTAGTGTTGTAGTGTAAGAGTAGAGGAAAGGAACTAAATGGGGTGTCTTCAAGGAGCGATTTCAGTGCTTAGCAGAGGATGATAAGTGAGTAAGGAGGGAGCTGTGCTATTGAAAAGAGGTCTGTCATTTAAACTTCGACTATGTAAGGCCAGTAGACCATGACTCACTCACTATGTGTTTGTTAAAATCTTTAATTTTTTTGTTGTTTCTTTTTTAGATTCATTTATCTATGTATATATTTTATGTATATGAGTCTTCATGCACACCAGAAGAAGAAATCTGATCCCATTACGGATGGTTGTGAGCCACCATGTGGTTGCTGGGAATTGAACTCAGGACCTCTAGAAAGAGTAGTAAGGTGCTCTTAACCAGCGAGCTACCTTTCCAGCCCATGTGTAAAATCTTTTATATATATCAATATAAAAATTTCATGTCAGTTTCACACACAAAAAAATTTTTCATGTTATGAAAGAGAAGAAGTTATCTAGGTTTTACTAAAGCAAACATAATAGTCTTATCCTTTGACCTACTTTTTCTTTGTGAATTTGTTTGTAAAATAACTTGACTTCCCAAAAGAAGCCTTCTGCTTTTCTTGAAACTGGTGAATTTACTTGGCCATTCCCAAGTAAAATCAATTTTCAGAAAGAGAAAAACTTCACAGACTTAATTCGATTAAAAACATTCCAAGTTTGTATTAACAAACATGTCTAAAGAATTCTCCCATCCAACAACTGCTCCTTCTGGTCCACTTTACTCCCTATTCTTTCTACATAATTGAGACCACACTTTACATATAATTTATTTCCTGTGCTTTGCACTTAGCAAATGAACACTATGAGTTCTCCTCATGTTATTTATAGCTGTATAAATACCAATTGCAGTGGTTTTTCCAAGTCCATTGTGTAGCTGTGCCAGCATTTGTTTTACTGCTCTCATGCTGTTGGAAATTAGGATGTTTTTGATTTTTAAGATTCAGTTATTTTTTTAATCATAATCCAGGGAGCTTTGTTTTCTTAAAATGTATAAAAATAGTATTGCCAAGAAGAAAGTATGACAGTTTTAAAAAGTCGAATATTGCAAAATTAATTTGTATAGCTGTATTAAGATACTTTTAAGCAGCAACTAATTGATAACAAAATTTTTGGCCTGCAAAATGCTCTATTTTTTTTACTTAAGTTGTATAAGTGTCAATATTTTTGTGATACCAATGAGTTATTCAAATCAAAAAATTAATTCTTGCATCATATAAATCAGTAATAAACTAATAACCAAGAACTTAAATTAAAATGGCAATTTGGTTCTTTGTTTTGTTTTGTTTTTTTGGGAGAAAATACAGGTAAAACTATTTCAGTGTCAAAAGGATTTCTTGAAAAAAATAAAAGGGTCAAGTAATAAATGTATGCAAAAGAAACAGTCATGGACAAAGATAAAATAGAAAGACACAAACATTATATAGCGAGGAAAACCACAGAGACAAAGCAGGAAACTAGGGAATCTATGGGACTAGTTACAGTAAGATTTCTAGGCATCTAGAATGTATTATAAGTTCTTTGTATAATGAAATATATCTTGTGATGATATCTTGTGTATCCTCTAAGAAGTAAAGGAGAAGATCAGAGGACAGAGCCAGCCACAGAGTTAGCCCTAGAGGTCAGGCAGTGATGTCACACACTGTTAATCCTAGCACTTTGAAGGCAGAGATCTCTCTGGATCTCTGTCAGTTTAAGGCCATCCTGTACTACACAACATTAATCCAGTCTGAATGAGAAACAGACAGTGGTGGCATACACCTTTAATTCTAGCACTAGGAAGGTTGAGACAGTGATGTGGCTGGGCAGAGAAAGAAATATAAGACCCGAGAAGACAGGAGTTCCGGCCTGTGCTTCCTTGTTGTCTGAGGACTCAAGGCATTCAACCTGAGGATTTATGGAGACCGGATCTACCTGCTTAAGCTGAGGAGTTGGGAGGTAAGAAGGAGCTGTGGCTTGTTTCTTTGTTGCTCTGATCTTTCAGATATTTATCCCAATAACTGATCAGTTAGGATTTGTGCAGTAAGAGCTATTTAGATGATTCTGAATGGTCCCTGTTCATATTAATTGATTGATCATTGCTGTTAAGCAACTTGTCCATGGGGCATGATATAGCTCAGTGGGGATTAAAATTCAGAAGTATTTGGTTTTTCAGATTTATTTCTGTTGTAGTTGTATAATTTAGCTCTGTTGTGGTCAAACATATCGTGTATGATATTAGTCTGACTTTTAAACTTTGTTGAGTCTTGTATTTTATCTATCCTAAGAATGAAAACTTAAAACAGTCAAAGGTCTTATTAGTGTTCAGTTTCCAGGTTGAGTGTCTGTCATCCAGAATGCTCCAGACAAGTTTTTTCTAATTTTGGATTCTTTTCAGAGTTTGAATATTTGTATGTAATGAGATCACCTAGGGAAGAGTCTGAGTCTGACTCAGACTCCAGTGTTTTGTGTTGTAATACATAGCATGAAAGTGATCTTTTAATTTTTTTTTCAACCTTTGCATTTACCTGCAATCCATCACTTCAGGTTAGGTGTGAAATTGTAAAAATATTGAATTTCTAGTTTTAGATTTTTAGGTTAGGGTTCCTTACAGCTTCTAACCTCTCACCCTTTCTCTTTTTCCTCCTTTTGCCCCCTTCGTTGCTTTCCTCTGTCTTCCATCTTTTTCCTCTTTGCTTCTCTTTCTCATCCCTTCCCTGGTACACTGGGGATTGCTTCTGTCATGAAACTGTCTACCAGTGACCTGGGAGCCTGCCTTATTGAAATCTTTAAATATTATCCAATTGTTCATTTCTCCTTTTACACCTTTGCTTATATATTTTGGGGTTTAATGTTAAGTTTATATTCATTTATAGTTACTATATTTTCATGATGTATAACCTTTATTTCATTTTGAAATGTTTGATCTCTACTAGTACTTATTTTCATAAAGCCTGGGTGGTTTTTTTTTTTTCCTGATGTCAGTTGAGCTACTTTAGCTCTCTTGGTTACTCTCTTGGTGTATTCTTTTGAATCCTTTCAAGTGATGTGCATCATTCCATGTTAAAGAAATCTTATGGATAGCCTGTCTTAGTTTGTTACTATTGTAAAAACACCATGTCCAAAACCAGCTTGCAGAAGAAAGAGTTTATTTGACTTACATATCCTAGTTTATAGTCCATAGAAAGAAGCCAGGGTAGGCACTTAAGGCCAAGAACTGAAAGCAGTAGCTGAAGCAGAAACCATGCTTAGTGGCTTGCTCTCTCTCCATGATTTCCTTAGACTTCTTTCTGTACAAATCAGAACCATTTAGCAGTGGCCCTACCCACATCTATATCAAGAAAATGTGCAGTGATGGCACCCGCTATTAGTCTTGGCACCCATGGATGCAGAGGCACACTAGGGTCAGAGTTCAAGGTAAGCGTAAGGTGTATGGTGAATTCCAGGACAGCCAATGCTGCACAAAGAGACATTATCTCAACCCCACCCCTCAAAAAAAGAAAGAAAATGTTCACATAGACTTGCCTACAGACAATTTGATGAAAGTATTTTCTCAGTTGAGGTTGTTAATACCACAGATTGAGAATAAGACCACTACCCCAGTTTAAAGCCATATTTGAAGCAAGCTTTAATTAAATACTGGTCAGGTAGATGGACTCTAGTTAGGTCCATATCCAGATTCCTTGGAAATGGCTTAAGTCATGGTTTGCAGCAGCTTAAAAAGGAAAACCCACAATTCATTGCATTTTCCATTAGGTCCAGTCAGGGGCAAGCATACATCCTGATGTACCCAGCCTACGTCCAATCAGGGACAAGTGTATATCCTGACATATTTCCTGCTTATGAACCTCCTGCCTACACATGATGTAGCACAACCAGATGGGAGTGAAAAACATGTGGCTTGTTATCTCTTGTAAACAATAGCCTCTAGCATTTCAGGAACTATCTGCTCTTGAGCTAGAGGCTTGTTGGTCAGAGACATTTCTGTTTCATGCATCTCTAAGGCACAGTAATTAAAACTTAAAATGTAATGTTGGCTCTCAATTGTTTTTCTTCCCAGAGGACCCTGTTGTAATCTGATGATTCTGACCTGTCCATTTCAGCCTAGCCCAAGGTTCGGACCCACAGCCTACTTGGTCCCAAATAATCACACAAAGGCTTATATTAATTACATGCTATTTGACCCATGGCTAGTTATTGCTAACTAGCTCTGGCATCTTAACTCAACCCACCTCTATTAATCTGTCTTGCCACGTGGCTTGTGGCTTACTTGTTCTCTATTACATATTACTTCTTGGCAGCTGAATGGCTTCTCCCCTGACTCTACCCTCCTTCCCCTGTATCCATGTTTAGATTTCCTGCCTGCTTCTAAGCTGCTCTGTCATAGACCAAAACAATTTATTATCCAATGGTATACATAGCATATACAAAGACATCCCACATCATCTGTTTTGCATCAAGGTGACAAGAAAGTAACCAGCATACAGCACATAACTTTTTTAAAAAAATTCATTCTGACAGTTTTTTGATTAGGTTAGGTGTCTGCCAATTTTTTTCTGTAAGATATCAAATGTTAACTTTGCTTGCTCTAGAGCCTCTGAACTCCTTGTTTTGAGGAGGCAGCCATAGTCTGTGATGCAGAGGTGTGATTCTTGCTGCATAAAACTAACTTACAGGGACAGAAATTAGAACTTTATATAATTTACTTGAGTCATAAAATGTTTTTTTTTAATTTTTAGCTACTTAATAATAATACCATAACTATTTTTTTCTGTGGTGAACATACAAGAGTGAACTGACTTTTGCCTACAGAATACTATTGGGCCCTAATGCCTTAAAAGTTTAGTTCATTTACTTGTAACATATTTATTGATGTGTCACATTTGCATCTGTCATTTTAGCTTTTTTTTTTTAAGATTTTATTTATTTATTATGCATACAGTTTTTTACAGAAGAGGGCGCCAGACCTCATCATAGATGGTTGTGAGCCACCATGTGGGTGCTGGGAATTGAACTCAGGTCCTCTGGAAGAACAGCCAGTGCTCTTAACCGCTGAGCCATCTCTCCAGTCCCCATTTTAGCTTTTAAATTTATTTCATTTTATATTTCGTCCTATGTTAGAGGACTCTTGTGTTAAATGCATCTTTTAAATGTTAACTTCAAATTCTCAGAGTACTCCATGACTACTTCATGGACCCTTAGTTATTTCTGAGCACAGTGTACCTTCAAAGTAATGTAATTCTGGTAAAAGATAAATTTGCCTTTTCCCCCTACACCCTTCTGATCCTTTGTGCTGTTTTGCATATATTGTATCTTTGTGTTATATGTTGTATTTTCATGAGTACTACAATTGATTTATACTTTCCTATGTCCTTTAAAGCAGAGGGATGAGAGAAATGAGAGGATTTAAGTTAACCTTTAAGTTTATCATTTCCAGTTATTGCCAAGTGACACTTTTTTTAAAGCAGTCTCCTCCTGATGTGTTTTGTAGTTCAGACCTGCTAGCACCCCAGCCTCTTTTCAACACATGAATGTTTATGTTCATGCTAATTTTTTTCCTAATTACACACACACACTGCCTTGGCTGTAGAATTCTTGGTAGAAGAATGTCCTTCAGCATTTGAATGGGTCATCCTGCCCGCTTCTGGCCTCCCTTTTCTTCTTTATATTTGTGCTTCACTTTCTGATGGGTCCTTTCTCTCTTGCTCTCAGCCTTGCCATCTCCTGCATAGATTGCTTTCTCCAGAGTTCAGTAGTGTTCCTAAGCATGTGTCTTAGTACTGCTTGACACATGAGCTCACCTTTAGTTACTTTGTGGGGGAAGGGACTCACAAGCCTACTCATTGCATCATGCTACAGGTACCCCTGAGGCATATTACTGTTTTTGCCTGTATTTCTGGATGAAGAAACATATCATGGGACATCCAAAGCATTAGGAAATAAGTGGCCCTGTGAAATGACTCAGGTAGAATGGTTTAATCTGTGTTCTTGATCTTGCTGTGAATTGTCCGGTTTCATTCATGTCAACACATTGAAAGAAGTGATTGTTACTTAGTCATTCCAGAGCTTTCATGTTACTCAAACTATTTCTTGTACACTTTGGAGACAGTATTAAACTGAGACTTAATTTTGTTTTTCTGTAACTTGGCAATGAAGGTGGCCTCTTTAAAGTTGAACTCTTGTGAGGAGGCAAGAAAGCAAATGTACTTTTTGGTGCATTCAGACTTTCATAGCTGCAGTCATTAGTTAGCCAGTGTCAAGAGGTGCTTGGAACCAGATCCTTCCTCCTGGCTTGAGTCACTGAATGGTACAGCATCCTAAGTTCTTTTCTACTGTATATGATTGCTGACATCTTACATACCAAGTTGGAACCTGAAGTTCTGGAGAGTGGTGCTTTTGTCCTTCAGTCTGTGTTTTTAACCACTGCTTGTAGGTAACTAAGTCTTAAGACTCTTCTGGGAAGTACAATGTTTGTCAATGTCTTGACAAAGATATGTCTTGGAATAATAAAAGAAGTGGTTAAGGTAAATAGATGGGTATAAATTAAGGAAACTTATGGAAATTGGATGAGTGATGGAAACCACTGCTTTGGATGAGTTCAGGTGTCAGGGTATTAGATGTCAGGAATTTGGGTAGATGAGCTGTAAATTCCAGGGAACAGACCTACCACAGTAGATCCAATTGTGGTTGAATTGGGAAGCAAAATGCTGCAGTATGGGATGTATAGAGTGAGGTCAGACATGAGAAGGCTATCTGCGTTCTCATGTGACATTAAAACTAGGAAGACTTAGACATGGCTAAGGAAGGCTCGAGGGGGGTACCTTTGACAAAGCCTTGTCTTGTAATAAACTGTTCAACTCTGGTAGGTAAGATGGCTAGGAGTGGTTGTTCAGTGCTAAAATTAAACGTGCTCGATTGTTACAGAAAATCTGGAATAAGGAAGTAGGCTTTCTGACCATTTTTCTATTCTTTTAAGGTATAACTATTGTTATCTATATATTACTTGAGATGTTTAATGTCCCCATTTAGGTATAAACACAGACAAGTAGGACCATATTTGCATTTTGTTTTATTGCTTTCTTTTTCTCAGTAACGTTTCTTGAACATCTTTCTTCATCTGTATGATTTATTAGTCTGTAAATATTTGATGTGTGTGTGTGTTCATTGTTGTTTCCTATAGTTTAGGTTAAAGCTGTGTTTTCTCTAAGATAAATTATGCATTATAAAGGTGAGTGTAGTGACAAGTAGACATTAAAGTCAACTGATCAGGGGCTGGAGAGATGGCTCAGCGGTTGGGAGCGCTGACTGTTCTTCTGGAGGACCTGGTTTCGATTCCCAGCACCCACATGATAGCTGACAGCTGCCTGTGACTCCAGGATCTGACACCTTTACACAGTTGTACATGCAGGCAAAACAACAATTCATGTGAATAAAGATAAATATTTAAAAAAAAAATGTCAGCTGATCATGTGTGTGATTTTAGGCAAATGTCTTATGGTATTTGTACCTATTTGTTCAGGGGAACTATTATTACTTGCTACTAGCTGCGAGCATTTGACTAATGGTATATGGCATTGCTTTAAGGACATCTCTCTATAGAGGCACATTTTAGCTTCATATATTACATGAGTAGTAAATTTAGTAATGTGTAAGATCATGTAATTGCTGAGTAGAGTTGGTATGCATAAACTAAGTTTAGTCCTACGGTGTCATAACTACTTCATCAAACTTGTAAGACTCTACAATGATTAAAAACTGATGAAACAGTGTATTTAAAACACAGTCCTTCTGTCACTCTAGCAATATGTAGCTTACATTTACCACTATAAACAATAAGCAACAGTAAGTTTGTTTAAACCAAATGATAGAAGGACTTTGCTGTCTTTATAGCTTTGGCACAAGAAGTTTATTAATTGCACGTCTACTTGGTTAAAGTAAGTATATGTAAATTGTTTTCAAGGAACCGTACGAAGCTGTTTCCAAGTTCTGTTTTAGTGCTGAGTTTGAGATATTCCTCCCAGTGTCATACTGCTGATTTAACCCCTAAGGTTAAATTTTAAGTTATAATTTATTTTTATTTTATGTTCATTGGTGTTTTGCCTGCATGTATGTCTGTGTGAGGGTGTCAGAAGCCCTGGAACTAGAGTTACAGACAGGTTTGTGCTGCCAGATGAGATCTAAGAATTGAACTCAGGTCCTCTGGAAGAGCATTCAGTGCTGTTAATCACTGAGCCACCTTTTCAGTGCCCAGTGTTATCTTTTTTTTTTCTTTTTAACAGTACTTATTTTTTGTATTATGTTTATATGTGTGTGCCTGATTGTACATATTTGCACCACACATGTAGCCAGATATATCAGGTCCTCTGGAACTACAGTTCCAGGTGATCGTGAGTCATTTGATATGGGTGCCAGGAACTGAATCCAGGTCCTCTTCAAGAGCAGAACTTTAACTGGTGAGCCATCTCTTTTACCAGATGATACTTTTTCCCCCTACATTTACATTTTTAAATGTTTTAATATTGCATTTTACCTTCTTAGAGAATTTCATGCATGAGTATATTTACATATTTCCCATAACCACCTCTTTCTCTTTTAAATTTTCTCCGGTGTTTAATTATTGCATATGCATATATTCACAAGCATTATAAATTCAACCCTCTGAATTCTTTCATTGTTGCTTATATGTATATGTGTTTAGGGCTGATAACTTGAGATTGGATCACCTATCAAGGGGCTCATCATTGAAGAAGATTAATTCTCTGCTAGCCATTAATTGCTTGTAGCTCTTTCCTGAGAGGTGGGATTTTTTTGAGATTTCTTCCATCTACTTCAGGATGTCAACTGTTGTTGTCATTGTGCAGGTCTTGTTTAGGTGACTATATTGTTAAGATTTCATGGGTGTGGCTCTGTCATATTTAAAAGATACCACCTGGAACTTTGGCTTTTACGGTTTTTCTGTCTCCTCTTCTGCAGTGTTCCCTGAGCCTTAGATAGAGATTGTATTGTAGATATATCAATTGGGGGTAGACATTCCATGGCCAGTTGTTCTCTGCATTGTGACTAGCTATGGATTTCTGTGATGGTTTCGGTTGCAAGAAGAGCCTTCTCTGATGACGGTTAAGAGCTGTCTGTGAAGATAATAAAATAGTTATTTAGAATGAAGTTGGGTAATATACTAGTTTAAGAAAGTGGCAATAGTAGGTTCTCCCGGGATCTATGACCTTGCCAGCCAAGAGTAGTTGGCTAGGTTTTCAGTACCAGACTTGAATTTCCTCCTATTGAACAGACCTTTAGTAAAATGGGATGGCTATTGGTTACCCTCAAGATAAAAAAATGTCACTATTGCACCCCTTTGTGTATCTTGGTATACTGGTTGTGTTTTTTAAAACTGGGTGGCTTTATTAATTGCTTTTCTCTCTTTGGATAGTCCTCAGGGAGGAGACTTTCAGGTCTATTCCAATTTGAAATGCAGTTTCTAATGCCTGGAAATAAAGTTTTTGTTAGCTAGTCTATGGCTCTTAGAAATATATTGTCTTGATTTGAATTTTTTGTTTAATGAATTTTCAAAGTGAGGTATAATTCACCTACAATGAAATCATATCTTTTAGGACACAGTTCATAGAGTTTGGACAAATGGATCCACCCATTTAAGCTTCACCTTAATTAAGTCTTATCACCCCCAAATTCCTTGTCTTTCTTAACTTTTTAATTTTGGGGAGAGTCAGGGTCTCCAATATCCTAGGCTTACATTGAACTCTGTGTGTAGCTGAGGATGGACTTAAATTGCTGACCCTTCTGACTCCAGCCCCCCAAGAGTGATAGGATTATAGTCTTGCAGATGACACCTGGGGATTGAACCCAGAGCTTCATGTATACTAGACAAACATTCCATTGCACACTGACTAAAGAAATAAAGGAATTTTGAGAGAGAATGAAGAATGACGTATCTATTACCATTATTATTGAGGCCATCCATACTTGTTTTTGTTTTTGTTTTTCTTCTTCCATGAAACACCATTTTACTTAAAAGAACAATTGACAAGTATTATCGTCATTCAACTTAAGTTTCAGATTGTTTTTCCTATGAATGGTTAGAATGAGCCTGTCATTTCCATGAAACCAGTGGACAGTATTGTTGCTGATGATCCAGCTTAAAATTTCAAACAAAGGTTAAGATTGTAAAAGTCTGTGTCTCCCACTATTGCCTTAGCTACTTTTCCTAAGGACTTTTCTAGTGGGATCAGTGGTGATATTCACAAATACGATATTTGCAGAAAGCAAAAACAAAAACAGCTCCCCATTTTTTGGTGTTGTATGACCAACTAAGGTATATGATTATAAAATCATGTATGAGCAGTGATTCAAATACAAGATAGAATTAATTTGTATGAAATAGTAAAGTAAAAATCGATACAGTTTCAAATTTTTCAGTGCAATTTAATTTTTAAGAAATTATCATTTGGGGCTGGAAAGATAGATTGCTCAGTGGATAAAGTACGTGCTACACAAATATGAATACCAGAGTTTGGATCCTAGACCCCATATGAAAAGATGGGAATTGCAGCCAGCCTTGCCTCCTGTAACAGAGTGCCTGGGGGCCAGAGAAAGACAGATTCCCAGGGACCATTGGGATGTTGAGCTCTGAGTTCAGCCAGAATCCCTGTCTCAAAAGTAAGAAATAGTAGTAGAGGAAGACATTGCAATATCAACTCCAAATGTTGATGGAGGAATACATTCACATGTACATATATGTGTGAAAGTGTGAATAGACAAATGTACACAAACACACAAAGCAACCACTCCTTGAATTTAGTATACTATCAAAGAAAAATATGCATTGGTATATAAAAGGTATTAAGCAACTTTTTTCCCCATGGTCTTTGTTTGGTGGATTTCTTCTTACCCTTGGAATAAAGAGCATATTAAATGATGAAATTCAGAAGCAGATGTAAGCACAGCTGTGTTCTCTGTCAGCACAAGATTTTTAGTAATGTGAAATGATGCTACTTTTCTCTCTCTTATTTTTATTGTTTAGAAATTTTCTTTTACAGGAAACTGATTTATGTTAATAGGTAAGTATTAATGCTTTTAAATAAAGAGATGATTAAGTATTTTTAAACTCAGTTTTAGTTTTTAACAGGACAAATTTCAACAGACACAAAATATGTAATGAAAACATTTTGTGATTCCCAAGCAACATTTTTCAAGGTCTTCTAAGAGAGTGAAAACACAGAAGGTGGAAAGTTTGAAGAACCCTGATCTAAGCACTACACTGGTGGGCGGGGCATGTGGCACAGGGGAAGAACTCACTGTTCCCAAGTCAGGTGATTTAGCTTCATTATTCAGGTTTGAATTTCTCTGAGACTTTTTTGTAAAATGAGGGTAACAGAGCTACTTTGTTAACTTTAAATCATTATTTGACTTGTCTCTAGTTTTGCAATAGTTGTTAAAAAGTATAAGGTATACATGGCTACCTGGAACCATCCCTTTAAAAAAAAGGTGGTAGCCCTCAGAATGAGGACTCCCGCCTGTACTCTCACACTGGGAAACTGGAGGTGTGAAGCTCATTGAGTTCAGATATTTTTGTTGGGCTGCATAGTAAGTTTGTGGCCAGATGGTCTACACACGACATTATCTTTTTTAAAAAGTTGTAAAAGTACAGTTAGTTGTTCTTTTCTGTCTATAGAGTATTTTTCTTTTAAACAGTTTTTAATGTTTGTGTGTGTGTGTGTGTGTGTGTGTGTGTGTGTGTGTTTGCATGTACTACAGTTGTTTGTATGTAGGTCAGAAGACAACTTGGAGGTGGTTTTTGCCTTCTACCTAGGGCTTTACTTGCTGGGCCACCTCACTGGCCCTATAGAGTTGTTTTGTTTTGTCTTTGTGTGTGTGTTTGTGTGTGTCTGAATGAAACCTTTTCCTTTGAACTGTCACACAAATTTTCAAGTGTATGTGTATGCTTAAAACTTGCAATTAGAAAAAATGGCAAGATTGATTCAGAACACTTACTTGGGCACAAGACAGATGGTAATTCTATAAAAAGATGGCATATATTTTTGGAAGTGCAAACAGAAAAATAGATACTCTTTTAAAAAATTCTAGAGTAGTCTTTGCCTAGAAGATGCAGAAAAGAGATTACAAAACATATGGTTTAATGAGCTTGTACTTTCTAATATCTAGGATTGGATCTTGTTCCCTTAATATTAGAATCAAGTTGCATATGCATTGGTAACATTTTTCAAGTAGATGCCCGCCAAGTGCTTTTCTCATCTGTGTTGTAGATATGTGATAGTGGCAAGCAGGACTGTTGAAACCCCAGATTTAGTAAAGTTACTTACTATCTCAGAATCAGCTACCTAGTCTGCTATCTAGAAGTTAGCCTCTATGCTTGGGAACAAGGCCAGGTACTTAAGTGAGTTCACTCAGTGTTCAGCTTAATGTTTAAAGTGGCTTGTGCTCCAAATATTTATAAGTATTCTATTTTTACAGTATCTTTCAATGACAGTGAGACTTAAAAATGCTGCTGCTTTTTTGTGGGGATGATGTAGTTGTTCCCTGATAGGTTGTCTGGTCTTAGTGATTTCAGCGAGAATGATTTCATGCAGATTCTATCTGTACAACAACTAGCTGCTGTCTGTCATTAAAACTGAACACTTGTCAGATTCTTCTCTTTCTTTAACTTCCACCTGTGCTACCAGTATGTTTCCGATGGATCTGTATTCTTATATCTGTCTCTTCTACTGCTTTAAGATTGTAGCTAGCATTCATGTTACCACATTGTGTTGTCTGTGTAATTATCGGTTAGTAAATCAGAGTGAGTTAGAGCTGCGGTCTTCTGAAAATCAACTGCATTACACTAAGCTGTAAATGGAAATGTGTTAACATTTCTTATTGAAATGTGCAGTACATTCTTCTTTTAGTCAGGTGTAAGTACCCCTGTTATGGCCAAGAGCTGTGCCTTTAGAAATATGAAGGACCATAGAGAAGGCTGTGTCTCATGATATATATGAATGTGTTTGACATGTGGGCTTGTTCTTTCAAGGTTAACAGAACCATCACTGTGTTTTGCTCCTTCAGCCTTGTGCCTGGGCAGTGATGAGGGAGGCTCCTTAGACTTGGTGCTAAAGATGAGCCTGATCAGATAGAAAAGACCTAGTCCTGACCTATATAATAAACACAAAACATAAAACAAGGAGTAAATAAAGGACCCAGTATCTGCCCAATGCCCAGTATATAATGGCAGTTATCCTAATCTTCAGAATTAAATTCCTAAGAATAGATTGGGTACTTTGGCTTTGAAGCTTAAAATTTTTCTGTTACATTTTATTTGAAAACTAAAATGTTTAACTTTTTTTTTTTACACCTTATTCCCCCCCCCCCTTATTTTTCAGAAAGTAGCTCCAGAGGTTAAATGAAACTGGGCAGAGTTCATCCATGAGGCATCACAGCCCCTCCCGATGTTTGGGGTTAACTGTTCCAGAGAGAAATTGACCCATTTGGATTAGGTAGCCACAATGAAGAAAATAAGTCTGAAAACCTTCCGAAAATCTTTCAACTTGAGTAAAAGCAAAGACGAAACGGAGTTCATGGTGGTTCAGCCCCAGTCCCTCTCTGGCGACTTCGTGAAAGATGACTCCCTATTCGGGAGCTGCTATGGTAAGGACATGGCCAGCTGTGACATTGGCAGTGAGGACGAGAAAGGAAAGAACAGGTCCAAAAGCGAGAGCCTGATGGGCACCTTGAAGAGGCGGTTGTCCGCCAAGCAGAAGGGCAAGGGCAAGGGTGGCACTGCACCCCCAGATGAAGACACCTTCTCCTCGGCTTCAGCGCCTGGTGGCCTTAAGGATGTGCGTGCCCCACGGCCCATCCGTTCCACATCACTGCGCAGCCACCACTACAGCCCCACCCCCTGGCCACTGAGGCCTACCAGCTCGGAGGAGACATGCATCAAGATGGAGATGCGAGTGAAGGCACTGGTGCATGCTGCCAGCCCAGGCCCGGTCAATGGAGTGCGCAAGGAGCTGCGGGAGCTGCAGCCCAAGGAGCTGCGGGACCTACCATCCAGGGAGCTGCGTGACCTGCAGCCGGAGCCACGCCCTGAGTCTCACTGCAGCCCTGGGTCTCCCGGGGACCTGCGCCTCCATCTGGAGGAACATGTGCCTGTAGTTATCGGACTCATGTCTCAGGACTACCTTCAGTACACCGTGCCTTTAGAAGACGGGATGTGCCCTCTCGAAGGGCCACGCAGCTGCTGCCTGGACACATCCTCGCCCATGGAGGTGTCGGCCGTGCTGCCAGGGGCGAGCGCCTTTTCTGAAGACGATAGTCAAGTAGACCAGGACCTGGTTGTAGCCCCAGAAATCCTTGTGGATTCTTCAGTGAACAATTTATTGATTGGCACCACAGGAGTCATGTTGCAGAGCCCTAGATCAGGTCATGACGATGCCCCTCCCCTCTCACCGTTGCTACCTCCAATGCAGAATAACACAATCCAAAGGAACTTCAGCAGCCTTTCAGGCCCAGACATGCACATGGCTGAAAGTGTGCGCTGTCATTTGAATTTTGATCCCAACTCTGCACCTGGGGTTGCAAGAGTTTATGACTCAGTTCAGAGCAGTGGCCCAATGGTTGTGACAAGTCTTACAGAGGAGCTGAAGAAGCTTGCAAAACAGGGGTGGTACTGGGGTCCCATCACACGCTGGGAGGCAGAGGGGAAGCTGGCAAATGTTCCAGATGGTTCTTTTCTCGTTCGAGATAGCTCTGATGACCGATACCTTTTAAGCCTGAGCTTTCGATCCCATGGTAAAACACTTCACACTAGAATTGAACACTCAAATGGTAGGTTCAGCTTTTACGAACAGCCAGATGTAGAAGGGCATACATCTATAGTTGACTTAATCGAGCATTCAATCAGGGACTCTGAAAACGGAGCATTTTGTTATTCAAGGTCTCGATTGCCTGGATCTGCAACTTACCCAGTCAGACTGACGAATCCAGTGTCACGGTTCATGCAGGTGCGCTCTCTGCAGTACCTGTGTCGCTTTGTTATACGTCAGTATACCAGAATAGACTTAATTCAGAAACTGCCTTTGCCAAACAAAATGAAGGATTATTTGCAGGAGAAGCACTACTGAGAGATTGAGAGCCCTGCTTCTTGTACTTGGGGGTTCAGAAACAAGACTGGAGTACAGTTTACAGACTTACATCGCCATTGAAGTCTTTGCTGCCATAACTATTTTAGTTTTTATGTGTGAAAGAGTCATCAATTTGTTCAGGGGAGGGGAAGTGTCTACAAGGTGTCTTGAGTTCTTTTTGATTTTTTAGAAAGGGATGCCTTGAGGATCTAGAAGCGAGTTAGTTATCTTTCTTTAATGTGCAGAATAATCACAATGTGAATGACCAGATTCTTCTTAATATCCCCCCCCAGTCCTTTGCTGCTATCCACTGTGATTCTTATGCATTAAAGCACATTTCATGTGTATTCAACTCTAACTAAAGTTGAATGAAATGTAAAGAATATAAATTGCTATGACGTTAAATGGCCCAGTTGAATAAACATGTGGGATAAAACATATTTACATAAACACTGAAAAATAATTTTTTTAACTCTCACACTTTAAAAAAGATTTATTCAGAATTCTGAATTGACACAATCTTGGTTAATGAAATGCAAATCTACAACATATCTTGTACAACACTTTTCTAAATTATTTTTTAAGGATGTGATAATTGTTTTGGTGGTGAGAAGATGAATTTTTCTGTTGCCTTCATTTTCATCTTGTGGTTTGGTTTGTCTCTTTTTGATAAATGGCCTTACATTAAAAATTGTAAACAGATATATACCCAATTTAGACATTGTTGCCTTTTCTGTCTTTAAACTCGGGTACAAATTGGCATAATGTAAAGCCCAAACCATTGTTACAAAAGTGAGATAACCCTGGTTTCTTATGAGCAGTGTGTGTGTGTGTGTGAGAGAGAAATATTCTTTCAGTTAAATGTTTTATCTGCTTCTTTAGTCAATACCTTCTTCCATAAACTTGACAAAACAAGTTTCATAAATGAGTTGTATTTTCTTACATTAAAGTTTATATGAAGTTGTAAATTGATTTGAATAGAAAAGTTATTTTAAAATTGACTTATCTTTCTTCTGTGTAGTCATTACAACGTGCTGGGTTTGACCATTTTGCCCAAAAACAATAAACGTGAATGACATTGATTAAATAATTGGAAATTATGATGCATTGTGTGAGAAAAACTGTAAAACCATATCAAATATACAAAAATAGTTTCCCGCTGTGACTGCCCTTTGAAGATAGCATTTTGGTTTATGCTAGTTTTGGTAATTCTTAAGTAACTTGGCATCTCTAATTTTTTATCATTGTATTAGAGAATGGTGTGCCAGGTTTTAACACTTATTTTGGAATGTAGACTTAAGTTCAGAGTTCTGCAATAGTGCTATTAAAATTATTAAGCGATAATATTTAAAGATTGCCTCATTCAGGAAGTATTTCCAGCTACACGTGCTTTAAAAAAAATCACAAGGGTAAAGGTCTTAGGTCAAACTTTCTGGCTTTGTCATCCAAACATATCTATATCTTCACATTTTTTTCTATTTTTCTAGGGTTAGAATTGAGATATTACAAAAGAAGGCACAATGCCATTGTGTTACTTTTAATGGCATCTTGACTTATAAGGAACAAGGTACTTACTTTTGATGGAATGTTGGTTGGACCTTGTAACAAAGAATTTCATTTTCTGATGTGTTTTGTCTAATATGATGGAATATGGAGTATATTGTAATAATACAAGCATTCATTATAAGCTATTGGAGTAAGAACTATTACAGAGTTGTAGGCTTGTTATCAAATTAATGCAAGACACTTAACTATTTTTTTTGCAAAACTATTTATTTTTAAACAACTGAAGATATATCTAGGATGAGTTGAAAGTTGCTGCATCTATGTTAGATGGCAGGTTTTGTCACATAGTCATCATATGGTGAATGTCAAGATGGCTTTATGTCTCGGAAACACACACGTGTTCTCAAGGTCATGGCTCACAAAAGTTTCTGGAGTGTCCCCAACATGTCACACATGAACATAGCTTGTCTCCTGTTCTTTTTCATGGTGTCCTGTGTTTAGGATTTTCCCATTAAATGTCAAGGTTATTCTGATTTTTATCTAAAACTTTCTAATAATTTTGTGTTACTTTGTAGGACAAATCTTTATTACAAAAAACAACTTTTGATGACCTGTATTTTCATATTTAATATGAAACCTGCCCTAATTTAATTTGAAATCATCAGGTTCTGATAGTTTATGAATAAAAATTAGCATTTATTGAGAAGTCAGATTCACAGGTGTATTATCAGTATTTTTGTAGTTTTGTAGCCAAGACATCCATTTGACAGAAGTAGGAAAGAAACTGGGAAATATTGGCTTTGTAGGACTGTCTGTTAAAAATGGAAAAAGAGTAAGACCTTGTCTTGAATCTTGGCTTAGATAGAAGTTGGCTAACTATCTGGATTTCTTTGAACTTAGATAATACAAACAACCTGTAAGCCCTTCTTAAATCTGCACATTTAAAATTCTTAGGTTAAGGCAAGAAAATAGCAAGCAGGAAAGCTTTGTCCATTAGTGACAAGTGATCAGTTTTTTTACTCAAATGTTTCCACCAAACATGCTGTAGGCAGGAAGTTACTTTGGGGCTTCCTAAGACATGTAACACATTTTTATAAATATGAGAGCTACAGAAAGTATTTGAAAAGTACCTTGTTTTCTCTAAGGAAGACTGTTTTCTTTCTACATGGTGCAATAATCTGAAAAATTAGGTCACATATCACAGTAAGTAACCATGTAACTAAAAATAATTTTAAGGAACCAGCTGCATAGGGCAACTGTCTTAGTCAAATCTTGTCAAAAAGGCTAGGAGATAAAACAATCATAGTTTCTGAGCCAGAATATGGAAACAGGACTGATGTTCTTGAAATATTATAGGTTTATGCAGTTTCTTTCCTAGTGCTAAGTATCTCTAACTGTTTTCAGGAATGCCCACTTTAATTACTGTACATTTCACATTATATATGAAAGAAGTTTTTATGAATGACTCAAAATATGATTTAAATCTGAATTTTCTTTATTGAATGTGAAATGTTAATTAGAAAATGAAATGACATTACCAGCAATAGACAGCTTTGTTAAGTATTCTTTAATGAAGAACAATAGCCAGTTAAGCAAATAACTTTAAAATTCTAAGATATTGGTGTGTTAATAATAAAAAATTGGTTTCTTTTAATACTTTTTTAATCCTGTAAAGTTTTTATAACTTCCTTTTTATTGATCAATCATAATATAACACAGCAAATATGTACTATTTTGAAAAGCAACCCAAATTCTCCAACTAGAGAAGATGAGGAGGTCTTATAATTTCCTATTAGTGTGTATTCATGTTGGGGTAAAGAAGTCTCATAGTTGGTGTGCTATGAAATTGATACTTGCAATCCAGATTGCTGTAGTTTACACTTTGTACGTTTCAAATCAGGTGTGTACCATTTGTACTGAGAACACCACAGAATGAACTATCCAAAGTCCATTGATTTAATAAGTGTTTTGGTTTGTAAGCAAATTACAGTAATTTCTTGCACATTTTTGGAAATCAATTGTATAAAAATTTATGTATCTGCTTCTAGATACAGTATGTAAATAAAAGTTTCATTCACAACATCTGCCTTGTCATCTGTAACATCCAGGTGCAGGGTATGACTTAATATATCATTAGCTGGAGACTTTGCATGTTCCATGAAATGGGCAGATACTGAAGAGTTGGAAGAATAACATTTTAGTAAAAAGGGAAATGTGAAGTGTTGTTCAGGATAACTAACAAGGGGTCAATTGATGGTGTTGATACACTGCAGTGGCTAATATAATGGCTGGAGTGATTGAAAGACCTAAAAGACTAAAACTAGCAAAGTAACAAAACCTTACAAATAGGAAGTCAGACTAAGTGACAGAATATTTGGATTAGGACATTTAAAAAGTACCTCATTGTTTAATATTTCACCAGAAAAATATAAATAAGAGTTTTCCACTATCCATTGAGTTTTATTGCCTGGTTTGTAAAAATTTGTGTGTGTGTGTCCTCCATCACTTGCTGCCTATTCCAGAACTTGGAACTCAAATTTTTTGAGGTAGACCAGAAGCCAGCAATATTCATTGATCCTCAGGGCTGGGGTTACAGTCATGTCTGGACGACCCAGGTTGTTAAATGAATGTTGGGATCTAAGTTCTGGTCGTCATTATGCAACAACAACCTTTAACCACTGAACAGCTCTCCAACTCTAGTCTGGTTGTTTGCTTCTAAAGTTCCTGTCTTTTTCTCTAATAATACCCAGAGCAAAACAGTCTGAGGATGGAAAGGTATTTTTGGCTCACAATTCAAGGAATAGCTCATGTCAGAGAAGTTAAGGTAGCAAGTACCCAAAGCAGCTGGTCATAAATCCTCACCTCCAAGATTCACAAATGTTACTACTGTTCAGTTTCACTTCTCCACTTAGTCCAGAGTCCTGTCCAGGGAATGGTGATGCCCATTTAAGTGGACATAAGTCATAATCAAGATAATTTTCCTGGAGGCTCGACTTCCTGATGATTCTATATTGTTTGACAAGGCTATCACAGTACCTAAGCATCTTGGGATAAATATTGCTTGAAAAATTTTCCAAAATATTATTTTTAAGTAAACCCTTAAAAAAAGGGTAGTTGAAAGATTAATTTTAATTTTATTTGTTGAGAAATATTTTTAAAAAGTTTGCCATTAGAACTCAAATAATTGAGAACTCCATTTAAAATTTCCAGAGCTTATTCAGTGGATAACATTGATGTGAAAGGAAAAATGAAGAATTTGATTATGAGGCCAGAGAATGGGCAAGCCTCAGCCACTGTATGACAGGTTAGAATAAGACTCAATCAACATATGTAGGTGGACAGATTTAAAAAGTGACCCAGGTGCTGATTTTCTTGATATATAAGTATTGCAAGACACCTCTTATCATTCTTCTGTGTTCTTTATTTCTTTTCCTCTTGTGATAAAAATATCCTGACAAATGCAACCTGAGGGAGAAAGGATGTGTTCTGGCTTGTGTTTCAAAGTACAGTCTATCATGATGTCTCAGCTGCAGAAACTGTAAGCAGTTGATCACATGAGTCCACAGTCAGGAAGCAGAGAGCAATGAATGTTTATGCTCAGTTCACTTTCTCCTTTATACACAGTCTAGAGCCCAAGCCCAGGGAATGGAACTACCTGCTTTTACAATGGGTCTTCCAACCTCAATTTAATCAAGATAATCCCTTATAAGTAAGCTCAGAGTTAAATAATTCATAGAGGCCTGTTTCCTAGTTTTGTCCTGTTGGCACTTTACACTAATTATCATACCTTCTTTACCCAATCATTATCTTAATTGATATAACACAGCACTGTGAAGTCAGAATGATTTTCTATAACCCTCAGTGACATGGTTTAAGTCATATCAAATTCCAAGATTTAATAAAATCCAAATAATAAGTAGCTTCATGGTTCAGCTAGGCCAAGAATAATTGTTCCACTTAATGACCTGCAAGGCAAATATCAAAGATGATACTGAACTTTTTTTATTGGCCCAAAGACCATCACAAGAGGTAAATATTGGTAGCCTGCTCCTTGGCTGTCTTATACAGGGTATGTTTGGGAGCATGGGGAAACTTATTGTCATCCCACTTTTGGTTCTAGAACTCTTCTTACTATAGTTGCAGAACCTTTGAGGAAAATGAGAGACCACTAAGAAAATGGACTGCTCTTGTCAGAACAAATACAGCAAAATTTTGAAGATCCCAGTGAGTCCTTTCCAGCTTCATGGGCAGTACTCATAACAACCCAGAGCATTTCAGACTGTGCATATGAATCAAGCTGGGGCCCAGACCTGCACTTTGAAATGCAGCCCAAGCAGTATTCAATAGTGACAGCATACTAGAAAAAGGTGTCTTCAGAGTTGAACTTACAGTTATTTTGAGCACTTCAGACTTTTGTTTTGTATGAATTACTTTGTTTTTTGTACATTTCACCTTTTAAGAAAATTGCATCATTTTCTCCTTCCCTTTTCTCTTTAGCTCTTTCCAGCTCCTTCCATGTTCTCCCTTTCACTCTCATACTGATAGCATTTTCCAGATTGTTAAAGGTATATATATATATATATATATATATATACATATATATATATATATGTATATATATATATATATATATATATATATGCCCCCACGTATGTATGTATAGACAAATATATAAACACCACCTGCTTTTATCCTCTGTCCTTTTGCTAGTCATTCATCCTACCCCATAGAAGAAAAGGAGGGATATAGTTAGTGGGAATCAGGTGTTCACTTTCACTTAGATGTGTGGCCTTCAGGCCTTCAGACTCATGTACAGGGTATCACCAGGCTGGTATAAGACCAGATGCACACTGTCTCTCCTTCCTGTTTGCTCCCTCATGCTCTTAGAAAAAGGACCAGACCACCACCACTGCCAAGTGGACCAGTTCAGCTTTCCAGGAATTGCCATTCTGTTTGATCTCTTGTATCAGTGAGTGTTTCATATAAACCCCTTAATCAATATTAACCTTTTTATATAATCAGTTACAAGTGATTAATATATACTACATTTGGTGCCCAATGTGGTTGCCCTTCCTGACCTAGCAGAAGGGACTTAGAAGGGAAGCCAGCCAGCTAAATGGACTGCCTTCTCAGCCCTGCAGCTCAGCTCCCACTCTGGGCTATCTGAAGCCTTGCTGGTCCTTCACCTCTGCTGCCGTGTGGCCCTGAGCGACTTTGGTCTGAGAGTGTATAGTTTTCACAGCAGATTAAAATCCCCTTCATGGCTACTTTCAAAAGGAGATGTTTTTTGTCCAGCAAAGCAGGCTACCGGTAATTCACTGCTTGTCTCCTTGCATTTACACTTTCACTAGACTCAGCAGTGGGAAGGGCTACAAACCCTGTTTGTGCAGCAAGGGCAAGCAGCTTCTCTCAGGGTGTTGTTTCAGTGTATGTTTGTAGTAATCTGTTCTGATTTTGTGAGAGTTTGCCTTTTTTTAGACCATATTCATAGCAGGTGTGTCCTGACTAATTGGACCAACACCTGTGGCATCTGCTGGCCAAACATCACCATTACATCCAGTTTGAGGTAATATTAATTCTCCCTGTTAAGGCAAGTTCTTCAATACAAATGGCAGACAATACAACTACCTAAGAATTTAGAAATTTTTTCAATGCTACAATAGAGAACATTTACCTAATTTATATCTTTGAGAGCATCATGCTTGCAATTCTGTTACTTCTTGGCTTAATTCTACATTTTATATCTGAAAAAATGACCTGATACCTATACTAAATATGAAATGTTAGTTAGACTGATGGAAGATTTGCAGTGTAAGACTGATAAATTGCTTTCTGTAATGTGTAACATGGAATCTGCCAATGATAAACTGGCATGCCGTTAATTTTGTGGAAATTGGTTACAACAAACTTTCAGATGGATCTTCCTCATTGGATACAAATATTAGGTCTGTAGAGGAGAAGTTAGGATCTGTATAACTCTATATTAATGATAAGAATAGGATCTTATAAATATGGGGTTGATTTGCCTAAAGTTGTAAATGTAAAGGGTATTGTTTTCTTCCCTCCTATTATCTATCCAGTTACCATTCAGAAAAAGCAAATATATGATAAATGACCCAAACAGAAGGTCCATACCTTCTGGATTATGCAGAAGAGGTGGCAAAGGCCAACATTGGACCAATGAATGTAGATCTACAAGGGAAAAGCAAGACAACCCTTTACCATCAGAAAACACCTTTTGGGGCCACTCACAGGAGACCCCCAAAACACAGGTCTCAAAGTCAAACACAGTTTAATCATACCCAGTTGCAGTGGAGGAACAGCTTTCTTAGGGTGATTATGAAATCTAGTGCCTAATGTACAGAACCACACTGCACTGGAGAATAGAGCAACTTTAAAGGAGAAATCAAAATTTCCAAGAAAAAACACAAAACAAATATTCTGAAGACTTCCATAAATGAACAAAGGCCAAAATTTAAAAATACAAATAGATAATATTTTTATCCAAGGCTTAGTAGACACAGGCGTAATCTAGAATTCCTCCTCTCCTCTTGCCTAAGGGATGGCCTATTACAGTTATTGACTTAAAAGTCTATACCTTCATTATATCTGTAAAAGATCAAGGCAAGGAAAAGTTTGTCTTTACAATGCCCATGCTTAATAATTCCCTGCCTGTAAAGAGAGATCAATGGAGAGTTTTCCCACAAGAAATGTTAACTAGCCCTACCTTGTACCAATATTTTGTACAACAGCCATTAGAAGTGACACACAAACAATTCCCACAATCATTTACCATTACATGGATGATATCTTCTTGGGAGACTCAAATATAGATACATTGGAAAGAATGTTTGAAGAAGTAAAGAAAATTTTGCCTGATTGGGGATTACAAATTGTTCCTGAAAAACTACAAATAGGAGATTTTGTTAATTCTATAGCATACAAAATAATGATGTTTGTGCATGTTTGTATCATTCCATAGCTGGCATCTTGATGTGTTAAAACTTGTGGGCAGACCCAATCCATGACCAACAGGTATTTTTTTTTTATTTCTGTAATTATCTGAGTGGACAAATCTGGTATGGAAGTCATTCATGTGCTGATTTGATTTTAGTGTATTCTGACCCTCCATCCAGGACTTTGTTGACTTTAAGCCAGTTTTTCCCACACTGTCCTGAAATACTATTTTTGTTTGCTCCCTATCACACTGACACTAGTAATTCCAATATATAACAACTTTCCTTTTTACAAACAAAAAGGAATTGACTTTTATTGTTAGGGATTCAGTTTTAATACATGCCTCCCAGACTTACTGTGCAAATAAAGGTAAAAGAGTCAAGCTGCTAAAGTTCTTCTTCTAATGTTTAAAACCTACAGCTTTTTTCACTGGCATGGTGAAGCCATGGTAATGAAAATAACATTGAAAGTCAGGAAGCAAAATTACACACCAGTACTTTGCTCTTATAGGACCTTGGGGCTCTCAGGAAATGTGCCTGCATGGCCCCAAGTCATTTACTATGTAAGTTTTTCACAGTTTTGATGACTTTTAAAGCCAGTCTTTTGATTGACCCATATCAGAGGTTTTTTTTTTTTTTTTTTTTTTTTTTTTTTTTTTTTTTTTTTTTTTTTTTTTTTTTTTTTTTTTTTTTTTTTTTTTTTTTTTTTTT
>PVIH01003184.1:0-61930 GCA_004025045.1 Sigmodon hispidus | reverse complement strand
TAATATTTAAACTTTCAGTTAGCAAGGACAACTAACATGTGACATATAGAAGTTTATATTTGTGCCTTTGACTCTCATTTATCATTTGGATCCTAATTGTAGACTTCACTCATAATGAAAGCGGGTTTTGGTTTAGTTCTCTTTGTGTGTGCATGAGTGTTTCTTTTTTTTTTCAAAACTACATCTAAGGAAGTAGTTTTTCCCTGTTTAGAATTTAAAGACAATTGGTGGAATCCAGAAATCCAGCAAATGCCAACTGGAAGGGGAAATATAAACTTGAGTTCTTAGGACATTTTAAATCAAAGATATTGATTTTTTTTCTTTTCTGCCTAGCATTCTGCAATACTTATGCATTTATATTGTCTTCAGTCACTGGGATTTTATGAAGTACTTACGCTTGCTGTGTAACTGTATGATTGAATGTAAGTTTTTCATTTAATTAATAATTTAATTATTTTGATTTATTAATTCAAGTATAAAGGTGTTCATCTAACATAAATATGTATCATCTTCAGCTACTAAATTGTTGTCCTTCACCATTAATTGACATAGACTTGGATTTCAACTGTGCTGTTAAAATGGGTTGGCAGGGTTTTCTTCTCTAGAAGAATTAGTTTTAAGACCAGAGAAGAGTAGTAATATATTTCTGTGGTTTCTGAGGAAGTTAAGATGAAAGATGTAGAAATGTTCAAAAAGTATATATAAATTTATTCATTTTATTTTATGTATATGAGCATTTGGCCTGCACTTATGTATGTGTACCATGTGTGTGCATACATGGCCTTGGAGGTCAGAAGAAAGTGAATATCTTGGAACTGGAGTTACAGAATGATGGGAGCCATGATGTGTGGGTGCTGGGAATTAAACCCAGGTCCTCAGCAAGAGCAGAAAGTGCTTTGAACAGCAGAGTCATTTTATTGGTCCCTTTCTTTTCATGGATCTTTGAAAAACGCGAGCCTTTTTTGGTAAAATATTTATATTTCTTCTATTACTGTTACATATATAAATATAATTTGCTGAGTCTGTTCAGTGTTGTGTGCATGCATATGTTCATAAGGAGACTGACAACTTGGTGTTATATAACCATTTAGGAAGCTCATACCTGGAGAAGACTAATTCTCCCTATCTCTGCAGTCATTAACTTCCTAGAGCTCTTTTTGTCTAAGGGTGGGGTCCTATGAAACTTCTCCCATCCAGGTTGTCATAATGACTAGTGTTGTCATTGTTCAGGTCTTGTTTAAATAGCCACATTTTTTTGGATTGATGAGAGTAGCTTCCCATCTTCATATACAGAAGACACAATCTTACATCAAACTTTCTGGTTCTCTGGCTCTTACAATCATTCTTTCTCCTCTTCTGCAATATTACCTAAGCTTTAGGTGTAGGGGTTGCTGTAGATTTATCAGTTAGGGATATATATCCTGTGGTCAGGTGTTCTCTGCATTTTGACCAGTTGTGGCTTTCTGTTGCAAAAAGAAGCTTCTTTGATGAGGAGTAAGAGCTACACTCATCTGTGAGTATAGGAATCTAGAAGTTTTTTTTTTTAATCTAAAATGCATCTGTATCTTCAATTCATTATATCCAGCATAGGAAAACATGTTTGTTTCTAGAATAGATTTTTAAAGAAGAAAGAAAAAAACAATTGCTGCCAATATTAATTACATTTGACTTTTTGATCACCAAAATTACAAGAGGCCACCAAAACACTATTATTGTATTCTAGAAACTGGAAAGAAGATGCTCAAACAGAAGAGTTAAAACTTTGTGGTCTAAGAGACTATGTAAGAAAGTAAGGATTTTTATGTCTTCTTCTGCTTTCCACACTTCAACTGATTCTCAATTCCTTTGAAAACTTCAAAGGTAATTAATGCATCTTTTAATAATTAAAAAACAAATTATTAAAAAGAAAATGCATAAGACAAATGTAGCAAATAGTAGCTTTGGTTGTACTATAAAGAGTAAAATTTGGGACAATGCATACGTTAGTTATAAAATATTTACTTGGCTTATATAGAATTCTTCCTAAATTAAACAAAGCACTATTGTGAATATAGGAAAAGGAGAGAGCATGTTTGAGAACAAGTGCTTTGGCAGATAAAATAATTAAATGATCATTTTTATGAAATGACTCAGTAGTTAATACCTTAAGGCTAAGGATTAAACTAAACCAGAAAGTCCAGAAGTGGCAGTATATATTGGTACTATAGCAAAAAATTGGAATTCAAATGGAAGGTTGTGAGTGTCACAAACAGAATAATGGCACCCAAGAGAGAGAGCCATGGTTTCATCCTTACAAATGTGCATATGTTACATGGTAAAGAGATCTGAACCACAACATATTAAGTTAGGGTTCCTGTAAGATTACCTTGTTGAAGAGGCTACAATAGGTACCTCACTCAACAAATTCACTGAAGCTAACCTGTCACCACCTTGCTTAGGAAGATATTTTTATGCCTTGATAGTGCCATTTAGAGGTCCTTAAGGGTAGCCCATTTTCCTATTGAGATCATAAGTGATGTTTGCCAACTTGTTATAAAACTTAAGAATGTTTAAGATAATCCCTACTCAAATTTCAGTCCTTAAAAAAAATCATGAAGCATAATGTTTTTTATCTTCACATAGCAATTTAAATTTTTAGAAAAGTTTTCAGGCAGCAACAAAAGACAGTAACAAAAATTGATAAGAGACGTGTTTTGATGGAGCCTCTACAGCTCAATATCAAATTCACCTTTGTGGGTAAAGCCATAGTTATGCTTATAAAACAGGAATGGAAAATTTTACTGGCAGGAAGAAATATCACTCTAGTAGTCACCAGGATCTCCCATAGATCAAAAGTTTGTATTTAGTAGTGGTGCTCAGGTGGTAAGGAGATGATGAATTCTACACTTAGCAAAAGTGATTGGTTAGTTCTTGTACTCTAGCCTGAAAATGAAGGTTTTATATTTTGTGATTTTTAGAATCTATTAAGATATTCTTAATGTTTTAAAACATAATCACTTTTTTGAAACCTGCCAAATGCTCATATGACACATACATTTTTTTGTGAATGTGTCTTTAAATATCTGTTAATCACATCATTCAATTTTTCTCATAATAAAAATACTTGGTTATTATGACTCTCGTTCAGGCTTTCTTCCAGAAACATCAGATAAATCAACTCTGTGATGAAGGATGAAGTGAGGGCTTTTAGAGGTTGGCGCCCTTGATACACCCTCATAAACTTCCTGAATTCAAGGCAGTAAGAGATTAATCATAAGTCTAGGATGAGTCAAGGCAAGGGTGTGGCCTCAGGCAGGCAGATTTATGTTCTAAAGGCCCTCTGACTTATGGAGACTTTTTTTCAACCCATATCATGTTATTTTGAAAGACTTGCAGCATGGCTAACTAATAAAATAAAATGCTGGCTGAACCTCAGTTTACTCTCAAACAACAATTTACATATTTACAGAATATTTTTTAAATAAATTAATTTGTTAGTATATGCATATGTTTGTGGGAACAAAAACATGCATACATGCTCACCCATGCTATAGTTCATAAGTGGACATCAGAGGACACCTTGGGGAGTGGTTTGTGTCTTTCAATTATGTGGGTCCCAGGGATTGAACTCAAGTGGTCAGACTTGGCAGCAAATGCCTTAACCCCTGGAGCCATTGCATTTGATCCCATTTACAGAATATTTCTTTCCTGTCTGCTAGTTCTATTCTATGTTTTTGGTAAGTGTATGTATATCATGTATTCATGTGTACATGTTCATGAGTGTACATGCTTGTGCCTAAATTATTCTACACTTTATTATTATTTTTTTGAGATGGTGTGTTTTATTAAACCCAAGACTTGCTGCTTTAGCTAGGCTGGCTGTACACCAAGATGCAGGAATCCTTCTGCCTCTGTCTCCAGCTCTCATAGGGATTGTATACTACTATGCCCTACTGTTTATATGGATGTTGGGGCTCTAAACAAGGGTTCTCATGTTTGTGTAGCAAGCAGTTTGCCAACTGGCTGTTTCCTCAGCTCTACTGGTTCTAGACATTTCAGTTTTGTTTACTTTGTGGAAGTTGAAAACAGTTGACTTTAAACATCGTCATATGTCTTTTTATTCTGGTTTTTCTCTGTATTAGTGTAACCCACATTCTCAACATGTGAACTACAACCCCTTTTGGGAGGGTCAAAGGGCTTTCTCACAAGGGTTGCCTAAGACTATCGGAAAACACAGATATTTACATTATGATTCATAACAGTAGCAAAATTACAGTTATAAGGTAACAACAAAAATAATTTTATGACTGGCGGTCACCATAAGATGAGAAACTGTATTAAAGGATGCTAGTGGGCTGGAGAGATGGCTCAGAAGTTAGGAGTGCTGGCTGCTCTTTCAGAGGTCCTGAGTTCGGTTCCTGGCAACCATATGGTGGCTCACAACCATCTATGATGAGATCTGGTGTCTTCTGGCCTGCAGGCATGCATGCAGACAGAGCATTGTATGCATGATAAATAAATCTTTTAAAAAAGAATGCTAGTATTAGGAAGGTTGAGAACCACTTCTTTATATCTTTTTATCCTCTCCCCCCTTTTTATTTTAAGTGTGTGAGTATCAGAGAATGAATAGACTGCCTTAATTACAATGATTTGAATGAGCTAGTTTGATTTGTCTCCTTAATCTGCATTTCCCCCATATCCCAGCCTAGTTTCTGGGAGGTGCCAGGAACCAGAGTGACTCAGTTGAGTGTGCTGAGTCACCAGGAGGGTGCCTGGGAGCCAGAGGCTGGATGGAGATCTAAAGTACTAGTCATCTCACCTCTGCTGCTTTATTGGCTGTTGTCCTAGGGCTGCTTTTTGACTATGGCTTACAGCTAATCATTTAATTGCATGTTCTTTTCATCTCTCACTTCCAATGGAAATCACCATCCTTTATCCCTTCATTTCCCCATCAGGATACTAATTATTAAAAATAAAGCAAAGCAATGGTTAATTATTAATATAAATTAAACTACCATTGTCCCACTGGGAAGTTTTCTCTGTGACTTCCTTGTTCTTTCCAATTATGTCTGCAAGTTAAGCAAGCACATTCTCATTGAGAAAGAAGCTTTGCAATTCCTTCCAGAGGTTACCTTCATTCACTGCAAACTGTCTCAGCTAGCTCTTTCTCTGCTAGTAACTGTTTCTTTTTTTTATTTAGAGACAGGGTTTTTCTATGTAGCCCTGGCTGCCCTGGAACTAACCCTGTAGACCAGGCTGACTTCAAACTCACAGATCTGCCACTGCTGCCCAGCTTGCTAGTAGCTGTTTCTAAGGCATGTTAGATTTTGATGGATTGCTTATGGGTGTGGCCCTTATACTTCCACTGTCTAGATTTCCTTTGATGTTGCATTTGTGGAGGCTTATGAATTTACAGGTTCTACTCCTCATCTGTACAAGTTCATGTTTCTTTAGGATGCAGGATAACAGAGATGGGTGGATGAACCCACTAATTAAAGGGTTGATATTAATAATATGTGTAAAATATGTGTTCTTAGGTTTGCAGGGGCTTAAGGTCATGATACCCCATACTATTTCTTTTCTTCGTTCTGTAGCATTTTTAGTTTTGTCCTCACATCTAACACTATATCACTGCCATACTTCTCAAAGCCAAATCTTTACATGGATTTGTATAGGTGCAGAAACAGAGGACACTCTTCTTGACTGCCTTTCTCCTTTTATCCATGAACAAAAGCCTTTCCCAGAAGTCTCTTAACTCTTCACCTATTGGGGTCACTAAATCTCGTGGCTTCTTGGTCATCCCAGCATGACTGAGAAAGTGGGCAAGAGTCGCATTGTTCATCATGTGTTGAGAAGAAAAAGTATGAGGAATGATTAACCAATGTCTTTGCTACAACTCCCAAGCTCTTTATTTATTTATTTATTTATTTATTTATTTATTTATTTATTTATTTTTATTCTTTTGTATTTTTCACAGGAACAATTATCTGCTAGAAGCTCTTTTGGAGAGCAGATGAAGTTCTGAATGAAATTGAATTGTTGGCATGGGGCATGGCCATACCAAGGACCAATGCCTTGGACCCATGGAAAATAGGCAACAACTTTCCTCATGCCAGGGTCAGAATTAAAGAAATGATACTGCTATCAGTTTGCTTCTCATGAAGCCTTGTGCAGGAGATGGGCAGCACTGTTTTGACAAATGCAGAATGACAACTTGAGGTACAGAAATTCTAGTCCTGGGAACTGGGTATTCATAGCTCCCTTCATATACTTGATGAAAGATAAGATTTCTCTGTCTAAAGACAGCATTGTCTATCGAGAACTGGGATTCATCATCTCAAAACTAGGTAGGATTTCTTAGGTGTCAGCATGGCCACGTAGACTATGGTGCTAGAATTCCCCTTCTAAAGTGTCATTTTCTCCAATTTTCTTTTCTTTGCATTGGAACTTGTTTGCTCTTTCTGAATTCTTTGGAAATGAGTAGATGTGGGATTACATGAGGATAATATGCACTATCTTTTATTCTGCCTTTTCATTTTGAGTCATTTTTCATTGATAAGAATGTGGAACACATAGGCCAGCATTATGACCATATTAATTCAGCTTTACTTTTATTGTGTTGCATAAAATACCATAATTAAGAGAAATTTGATGAATTCTGACTCTCTTTTAGTTTTCCTTTATTGCCTATTTAAACCTTTCAACCTGACTTCCTCTGGATGTACAGACTGTTTTGGTGAGACATAAGGACAATTAGCACATTTTTCTACAGAAATAAAGGAAGCTACTAGCTGGCAATAAAATTTCCCAGAGAATTCTAAAAAAAAAAAATTAACCCTTCTGGTACTGGCTGGTTTTGTGTGTCAACTTGACACAAACTAGAGTCAACAGATAGGAAATAGCCCCACTTGTGGAAATGCCTTTATGACATCCAGCTGTAAGACATTTTCTTAACTAGTAATCAATGAGGGGAGGGCTCAGCCCATTGGTGGTGGGGCCATCCTTGAGCTGGGGTTCTGTTTCTATAAGAAAGGATGAGCAAGCCAGGGAGCAAGCCAGTAAACAGCACCCCTCCAAGGCCTATGCATCAGCTCCTATACCTCCAGGATCCTGCCATGCTTGAGTTCCTGTTCTGAAGGAAGTACAGTGAACCACAGTGATGTACTGCAATGGGGAAGTATAAGCCAAATAAACCACTTCCCCCCCAGCTTGCTTTTTGGTCATGGTATTTCATCACAGCAATAGAAACCCTAACTAAGATACTTCTTATTTGGAAGGGGTCAAACTCTCCCACTCTCACAACTGAATTTAGGTTTCATTTCTATGAGAAGGGAATAACAGGTGTATCCCCCAACAAAGGGCTCTTTATTCACAATGCCCTTGCCTTCAGGGTTGAGGCCACACAATATCTCAAGGACAAATTTAGCAGCTCCTTCTGAGTCATACGTGAACTTAAACTTGCTGAAGCTTGTGCAAGTATGTGCAAAAATGATAAGACTAAACCTCAGCTAATTAAAATTATACTAATGTAACTGCTGTTTGCTTAACCAATTAAATATAAAATGATCTAACTTTTCCTGAAACTCGCCTTAACTGTGCTTAAAAGGAGCCTGTATGAGACTCTCCAGATTATAACCATTTTGTACAGGTGTTAACCCCTGCATGCTAAAATATTAATAAAGGCTCTTGCTTTTACATACTATTTGAATCTAAGGTCTTCCTTCAGTATTTCCTTTAACCCTTACAATTCTACATTTTCCTGTTGATATTGATTGGGCTGAAGTTCACAGGTTTTGACACTGCTTAAATGAACAACTGGTTTATTTACCGTACACAGCTTTAGAGTGGTCATTTCAGGAACTAATGAGGGTGGTGTAGACCTTGGTTTCATGTGTCTATCAGCTGTGCTATGCTTTCACCTTAACTGCAGAAAAAAAAATGAGAACCATGTTATCAATATAAGAGCAAGAATGTGCATGAAAGTGGAAAGCCATTTCAGCCCTTGGACATTTTTACAAACTAAAAGCTGTTATCTCACTGACTACCTCTTACAGATATCTTTAACTACAAAAGAACCTAGTGTTATAGGACTGTGTGTTTGTGTGCACATGTATGTGTACAAGCATTCATGGATGTATATGCACAAACCTATGTTGAGGCCACAGGTCACTGTCCAGTGTCTTGCTTAATCACTCTCCAACTTAGTTTTAGTTTTTGTTTTTTTAAGACAGGATTTATCTGTGTAGCTTTGGAGCCTATCCTGGCACTCACTCTGTAGACAAGGCTGGCCTTGAACTTCCAGAGATCCTCCTGCCTCTGCCTCCTGAGTGCTTGGGTTACAGGCATGCTCCACCACTGCCTGGCTCCACCTTAATTTTGGAGACAGGGTGTTTCAGTGAATCTGGAGATAAATTTTTACCATTTTAGCTACATTAGCTGTCTAGTGAACCTTCAGGATACACTTCTCTCCCAATACCCACAACACTGGGGTTACAGACCTACACCGTCATATGCAGTTTTTGCTGTTGTTGTTGTTAACATGGGTGATGGTAATAAGGTGATGGTAATAAAAACTTGGTTCCTCATGATTCTCATTGAGCCATAAATCATTTACCCATTAAACCATGAACCATTTCCCAAGTCCTGCTTGCTTTTTCTTTTTCACATTGTCCTCCTGTGAAAACTGAAATTCTCTTAATGAGGATATACCAAGGAAGTGGTAGTCTCTAAACAGCTAGTGGTGTGTAGTTTATCTATCATAGTCAGAGAAATTATGGTATTATTACTTTCAACATCCATTGTCACAGTGAAAACAAGCTGAAGGGAATGGATATAGAAGTTTACTTACCCATTTTATTTTTCCAGTAAGCAAAAGTAACCTTTCTACTCATGCTTGAAATGAGGTTTGCTTTATTGCTTTCAGCTTTCTGTTGTTTGTATATCTGCTGCACGCTGCTACACCTGATCCTACTGCTGCCTCAGCTGCTGACTGCATCTCCACAGCCTCCTCACTCATTTTCTCAGAAAGAGGATCTCTCCTACCCTGTCTGAAAACAAAACTCCTCCCACTGCATGTTTCTCCCCTCTACTTCCTGTGCCTCTCTGACCTCTCATTGGCCCCTTATACTCTATGGTTATTTCCAATAAACTGGTTGCTTGCTCTGCCTCTCATCCTATGATTAATTTTATTTAATGTAATCCTAGGGTTCACAGTGTGATTAAATAACACATATTTTGTGTATGTGGGGTTACATAAGTCATGGTGCCTTTGTACAGGTCATAGGACAACTTGGGTATTCAGTTCTGTATATAGGGGTTGACAGAAAGTATCTTTACCCTCTAAACCCCCTCACTGGTCATTCTCTATTATTTTACATTCATAACTTTACACATGTATGTATTTGTAATATGTGAAACATCTTACATCTGCTTAGACTGCTATTATAATTGTCAGTCACCTGACCATATCCAAGATTCTGCATCTATGGATTGTCAAGAAAGTACAATAGGGGAAAAATGTACATCTGTGCTCAACAGGTTCAGGCTTTTCCCTTTGCCATAATTCCCCCAACATACAGTGTGACAACTCTTTCATAACATTGGCATTGTAGCATCTAGCGATGACCTAAATGCCAGGACAGGCTGTATTATATGCAAATACCATGCCATTTTGTACAAATGTCTTGAATATTTGGGGACTTTGACATCTGTTGAAGGTTCAAGAGCTAATAGTATAGGATGCCAAGAAACAGTTCTACCATAATTTCGGAGGATCATAAGATGAGTGTCATTGCTCTGGAGATTGGCAAAGTGCCAGCATATTTGTTGTCTAATGAGTTACTGTTTTCTGGTTTGTAGACTGTGCTTTTTCTATCAGAAGAACATAGTCTTCATGCTCTAACCATTACTTTAGTCATTAGAATTTCAGCATTAATTTTTGGGGAATATGAACCTTCAGTCTATTACAGTACACTTAAATAAAATTTGGAAGAATAAGGTCTTATGTTTACAAAGGAGTGAGGGAGAAACCTTGAGGAGACTGCTGTGTCACCTACCTTTCCCAACATGGGGGGCTATGTGGGAGGGAGGGAGGGAGAGAGAGAGAGAGAGAGAGAGAGAGAGAGAGAGAGAGCTTGTGTACCATGTCACTTTTAGAATCAGGGAATCCCAGCTCTTGCTATATCTGGAGAGGACTTGAGCCTGAAGGCTAGAAGCAGCTTCTGAGTGAGCAGTTTTTAGTATGGCTCAGCTGTCTGTCTTGGACGTTCAAGTCCTTTGTACAAAAAGGTACAGTGTTTACATGTAACACACACTGTCCTGATACTTAGGTCCTATTTAGATGCTACAATGCCAACCTTTTTAATGGTGTCATAAGCAAAGAACATATATTTAAAAAGAGCTGGAAAAGTGCTAAATACAAGGCTTGGATGTGTCAGGCGTCCAAGGTTCCTAATCTTGGAACCTGATTGAGAAAGACATACCAAACTGAGGACTCACTGCGAAGTCAGCCTGTTGCAACCTTGTAACTAACTGAAATAGTGTTTTCTCCCCTGCTAGCTTTTTTTTTTTTTTTGCCTTTATTTCCTTCTTTTCCTTTGTTAACATTTTGTTTAGAAATTGGATTTCAGACTTCCAAGTGCTTCTCAGATAATAATGAACTTTTTTGAGCCCTCTGCTTGTAGAAATTCTAGAAAACTTTGTTCAGGTTCTGCATGCCAATCTAAAGAGACCAGTTGAAACACCCACACAGCACATATCCAGGTCTGAGTAATGTGTAAGAAAGACTAACTTCTTGCATCAAGCTATTATGAAGCATTTTCTTATATTAGACTTCAAAATCCAGTGACAACAGGGAAAAACTAGTTGTATTTAACAGAATGACTGAAGGATCTTATGAATGCATTGCTTCCTGCTGCATATAGGTTTCCTTGATTCAGAATTAAATGACAGCTTAAGGTTTTTTCCCAGGACAGTTGGAGTGAGAATATATCAGAAGCACAGAAACAGTTCTGCATAAAAGCTGAAAAATTAATAATGTGATAAAGAAAACCTGAACCACGTCCCATGCCATTCTGTCGCCTTTAAAATTAAAATACTGAGGCTGTGCTTTCAGGAGGGTCTTTGAACATTCTCCTATTTTCCTTTCAAGAGTATAAAACAACTTGTATCTCATTTCTCTCTGTCTCCCATCTTTCCTCCCTACCTCCTATTTATAACTATGACAGTTTCAAGAAGAGGGGTTAATTAATTTGAAGCAGAATGATCCAGAAAATTCTTAATTGAGGAAAGGCTTGGATTAACCTAGAAGAAGGGGAATGTGGACATTTGGGTGGGAGAGACTGAACAGAAAGATGGATGATGTAGTAAATTTTGTGAATTTAGCTTGAGTTATTCTGTACTGATTACTCACACAGAGGAAATATGCACCTGCAGCAGCCAGTACTTCCTAGTCTGCTTTGTACTTTGTTTCCCGGTAGACCAAATCATTTACTGAACCTCTTCAGAGCAGGCAGGGCACTCCGACAGAGGTAGTGTAGGCCATGTGCCAGTCTAGGTAAGCCACTTGTAACTTTATTTGCTTCTCTTTTAACAGTGGGGCAAAATACAAAGGGAAGTGGAATTCCAGTGGAAAAAACTGCGAGTGCTGTGCTTGGTTTTGCAAGAATGTCACTTCTGATTTTAATTAACTTGTCTGTAGATTTATCTTCAGGATGAACAACTGTGGAGGTCATCAGTGATTGTTTATTTGAAGCTCACAGTTGGTACTCCTGGCTTCCTTTTAATGTAATCAAAGGATTTAAGAGGACAGGAAGTTTTAGAGATAGTGCGATTTAAAAAATCCCAGAAAGTGGTGTTACTCAGGACCTGGTGGTACATACCCCTTCCTGTCTCACTCTCTGCTTCCCGGCTGGTCACAAAGAGAGCAATTCTCCTTCTCCCCATGATCCTATCAGCATAATGTTCTTTCCGAAGCACATGGGGCCAAGTGGTCAAGATCTGAAAACCCTCACAAACTGCGGGCCAAATGAATTCTCTCAAGTTTTTCCCTATCTGGTACTTTTGTCACAGTGATAGAATAGCAATAAATACAACAGATCAAACAGAAGTCTTTGCTTCGACTATGATATACTTAGGTGGCCAAGTGTTTTAGGTTTCATGTTTCTTATTTTGTGAGATATTTTCAAATATGTGGAGGTGGTAGGAATTGGTAGTGAATGAACAGCTTTCTGATTAGTTCTCCAATTCATCCTGTAGTGTCTGATCAATATGCATGTAGGAGAAACACACAGGATTAGGCTCATGGGTCTTGTTTCTACTGAAAGAACATCTAGTCCTCACTTTGAGTGAGGAGTGTGCAGCATAAGCTTGTTCTGTGTGATTATTGCACTGATCTGTCAGATCCTTTTCCAGCTTATGTCAATACCTAAATATAGGAGGCATTGCTAAATGTTTGTACACTATATAAAGAATATTTTTCAGAAAGGATTTTTATCAGCAGTTTAATTTTTTTCGCTAAAATAATATTCCTTTATTTGCTTTTTTATTAGTAGATTTTGTTCATTTTAATTTCATATGTTTACAATGTATCTGTCTCCTCTTTTCTCAAATTCTCCTACTTATTGTGCCCCATAAATCATTTCCCCTTATATACCAGTTTTGGTTTTGTTTAGTGTCCCACAGAGGGACACTACAGGACCATCTGTACTGTAGGCCTGGGAGCTTCACCATTTGGTATAGAGTTAAATACCATCCTTTCCCTTTCTAGGATAGGTTGGTTGCCAAAAGATTAGCAGTGGTGATCAGGCCCTGTGACTCCCTTTGCCCTCTCTGCTTGACTATTCAGAAGGTTCAAATTCTGTGAAACCCTTGCATATAGCACAGCTGGTATGAGTTCATGATTGCCATGTTCTGTAACATTTTAATATTTTTGAAATATAAAATGTAAAGATTTTGGATAGTGTGAACTGTCATTTGTCCTTTGTTTAGATCCTACAACTAAAATAATGTTCTCCTTTTCATTAAAGTTGAAAATTATTGAATAGGAATGAAGAAAGTGGATACCTGTGTCTTGTTCTTGAGGAACTTGGTGAAAGGCAATTGAGTTTTTCTTCACTTATCATGATGCTGACTATAGGTTTATTACATATTTGTAGCTTTATTTGGTTGAGGTATGCACCCTCTATGAGTATAACTGATGCTTCATATACTGTTAGAAAGATTTTCATCAAAATGGATTTGCTTCTTTTTTTTCCTGTTTGTTTCAAGTGTTAATATATTTTTACATCATTACTCTCTTATGCTAGACATTTGTTTACTACAGAAAGTCTAGCATATGGCCTCTGACCATGAGGGAGGGATGAAGTATGCAAACAACCAGGAATACTTAGGGTATGGAATTAGAAGCCCTGGGTTTGAGCCTAGACTTTGTCTTGTGTAGCTGAATCAAAACAGCCACTCAGTGACTGCACTGCCAAATTAAGCTAACACTTAGTGGTGGTGCCTAATTTTACTAAAGAAGATAAAGTACAATATCAAGTTCATAGTATATAGTTACAACCAGCATGCTATTTATTAGTTAAAATGTGGCAAAAAGTTAGAGTGTGTGATGGTACACTTTTTTTTATATTTTTTTTTAATTTTTTTATTTAAATTCTTTTTTTTTCCTAAACTTTATTTATTAGCCTTGGTGTTTGCCTGGAACTGGAACTACAGACAATTGTTAGCTGCCATGTGGGTGCTGGGAATCGAACCCGGGTCCTCTGGAAGAGCAGATGGTGCTCTTAACCACTGAGCCATCTCTCCATCCCCGTGATGGTACACTTTTATAGATGGAAATTTTTCTGTCCTGGCAGCAACTTTCTAAATAATCTATTAATTATAAATACTTGGTCAATAGCCCAGGCTTGCTACTAGCTAACTCTTCATTTAAATTAACCCATGTTTCTATTTATGCTTTGCCACAAGGCTCATAGCTTGTTACCTCATTTTCTGCACATCCTGCTTGCTTGGCAGCTGGCTGGCAAAGGTCCCAACTCCCCTGACTTTGCCTGGATTTTTCCCTCCTATCATTCTCTCTTTGTCAGGCTGTCTTGCCCAATCTTTCCTTGTTCTGCTATCAGCCAATCAATTTTTTTATTAACAATGAGCATAATCCACAGCACACTTTTCTAGTCATAGTTCAAAAAGACCGAGAAATAGAAGGTTCACAATTTTAAGTCCAGCCTGGCCTATGTAATGATTGAAATTATTGTGGAAAAAAAAATGAAAACCAAGATTTTAAAGTTCTATTGACAAACTTCTGGCCACTATGTCTAGAAATCATGATTTGATGATATTGATGGCAGCCAGGCAGTGATAAAGTGTGTTTATTTAGACAGACACATGGGATGTACTCATCCAATCTTTCCTTTTATGTGTGAGGCAGAGGCAAAGGAATGCACCATCACACTTGTTACTTTTTTATTGCTGTGATAAAATATCATGGTCAAGAAAACTTAGAAAGAATTTAGTTAGGCTTGGAGTTCATGATGGCAGTGCAAAGGCATGGCTGCAAGAAACTTCAAGAGCTCACATCTTGATCTGAAAGGAGGATGCAGAGAGGGCACACAGGAATGGTACCCTAAGCCTGCTCTCAGGGATATGCCTTCTCCAACAAGACCATACCCACAGTGGGCGGTACCTTCCCACATCAATCAATCAAGACTTGTCTACCTGACAGTCTGATCATGACATTTGTCAGTTGAAGTTTCCTTTTCTCAAATAACTCTAGCTACTGTCAAAAACTATGGCACTCCAGCACACATGTCCTCCAGTTTCTTCTCAAATATACACATTACATATAACATACTGTGGCCATTTAATGTTGTTCATACATGCATGTGTCAAAGGCTAGTCACTTAAGTTAGATACCTTTGCATGTTTTTCTTTTTATGCTTGATAACTGGAAAAAACAAAAGGCAGATAGAAGAATTTATAAGAGCATTCTTCTGATCTGAAAACTGATGATCATAAAGTTTTTGGTTTATTTTGTGAACAGATCTGAAATGCTAGTGATTGATTAAAGCCAGCCTTCCCTACTCTGTGTTAACTATCTTGTCCGTGCCACTTCTTTTCTGTCTTCCCTAAAGCTGTTAAGCCAAGAACTATATACTGAAATCAAGGAGGAAAAATTCTTTCTTCTATGTTTTCTCACATATTTGTCCTCCAATTCACCTTATATTACCTTAGCATAGCTATTTAAGTTTTCAAATAAATCATATAAAAAGGGGTTAGAAAGTGTTTTGTTTGTTTGTTTTGGTACTGCTGGTGTTAAAGCTAGGCAAGCACTCTCTTCTGAGCTATATCTTAGCCCTATACTAACAAGAAACTTGTGTTGGGTTGGCATGATGGTAAATGTCTCTCATCCTAATACTTGAGAGACAGAGTCAATAGGATTGTGTATCCCAGAAACAAGTATTTCCTTTCTTATATTGCATTGTATAGCTAGTTGGCATTAAAATTTCCCATTTTCTAGGCTTGTTTCAATGGATCATTGTTATATAAATGTTAGGAATGTTGGTGTTAGGACATGATCCTTCACTATAGTTCCTCCTCTTGTCTGGAAACCTGCGGTGGTTTAAATAAGAAATTTTGCTCATGGACTTACGTATCTGAATATTAGGTCTCTAGTTGATGGCAGTGTTTGGAGAGCCTTGTGAAGGAAGTATGTCCCTGAGGGTGGCCTTTGAGAGTTGATAGCCTTACTCCTAGTTTCTTCTGGACTTGGTGTTTATTGTTGACGTTCTGATCTCTCATCTTCCTGATCAGGTTGATCAATGTGGGAGTGTCGAGCCCACTATGGGTGGTCCTGGATAACATAAGAATGCAGACTGAGCAAGCTATTGGGGAGCAAGGCAGTAAAAGACACTTCTACATGGTTTCTGCTTCAGTTCCTCTCTTCAGATAGCTACTATCAGTTCTTGCTCAGACTTCTTTTCATGATAAATTATAAACTGTAATCTGAAATACACACTTTCTTCTTCAAGTTGCTTTTGGTCATGTTGTTTATTGCAGTAATAAAAAACAAATTAAGACTGTATATGGCTAGTATGTTCAGGACCTATAAGTTCATAACTATAATATTTTCCTGCCTTAAAAAATTAGTGGTTAAAGGCACATGCTGTCCTTTTAGAAGACTGGAACTCAAGTCTAGCATTCACACCTGACAGTTCATAGCTTCCTTTAAATTTAGATCCAGAGGATCTGATCCCTCTTCTAGCCGCTATTGACACTATACACATGTTCATAACCCATACACATATACATAGTTTAAAAAGTTCTTAAACTATCATTTCAAAGAAGCCCTTCAAATTTTGTGCTAAAACCAAAACACATTATTTTTTTATTAGTATAACTATTCTTCTTTTTTGATTTTCCTGTTGGTATTTTTTATTTTTAACACCTCTATACAATCAACATTTCTCAGCTGTGACCATATATAACAGATTTATGTGGAGTTAGTCAGCCCAAACCTACTTTCTTCATACTTCCTTTAAAATCAAAGTGAATTTTGTGTGGGTCTTAGACTCAGACAACAAAATACAATAGACTCGCTGGCTTATAGTGGTAGGATGTTATTTTTCAGAGTGCTGGAGGTTGGAGACTGAGATCAGGATGGCAGCATCATTGGATTCTGGTGAGGACCTTATCTTGGTTGCATACAACCTATTTTTTGTTGTGTCCTCATGTGAGGGAAGAAAGGCCCAAGAGGTCTGTGGGATTTCTGACATCAGTTCCTAATCTTACTCATTGGTGCTTCTCCCCATGATCTATTCACTGTCCAAAGCACCTCCTCCTTTATGCCATCAAGTTGGAGGTTAGGGATTTAACATACAAAAACTGCCATGAAACAAATATACCACCAATCACTTTTTACCATATTTGTAGAATAATTGAGTATCTTCTAGATCATGATTTTCTGTGTTTAGACAATGTACTTTTCAGACTTAAAGAACATTATTAAATGCTGTATTCTGTTTAGTGGAATCACTTTCCAAATTTGCTGCTGCTAAGGAGAAATTGAATACATGTTTATATCAGGGACATGTTTGAAGTTTGTTTGCATGGAGAAGGGAAATGGAATGGTGTAGTATGTCCCGTGCATCCTGATCAGGAATGGTATGCAGTTGTTTAGAGCTCCCAATTAAGTGCTTATGGTATAAAGCTTCCAAGAATGTAGGTTCCAAAGATAAATACCCAGCTTCTGTGTATGGAAAATATTTTTAAAAGCTTTTTTTCTTGTTTCTGAAATGTGCCAGATGGATGTTCTCTATATACAAACATTCAAAATTCTTGAGAAGAGAAAGGTAAGTTACAGTTTAACATCTACTGTCTCTAACAAGACAGGCAAATTCCTGAGACAGAGTTGGAATACAAATTCATGAAATCTGAAGAGAGCAGCAAATATTTGACTAACTCATTGTTGAGTAATGAGCTGGAGGTACTTTGCCTGGTCCCTCTCAAAGGGCCCATCCCTTCTGCAGGGACTAGCTGCCACCCACTCATCTGTCACCTTGTTCAAGTGTCACCTACACAAAGCCTTTCTTCTCAGCAGGCAGTGTGATGGCAGCAGCCTCTGAGTCCCCAAGCCCTGTGTGTTCACTATACTTAGAATTAAACAAAGTGTTCTGTAATGATTTGTTTACATATCTGTGGCTCCCAGGAGGTGATGAATTCCTTACTGGCAGGGACTGCATCCTCATCACATTTGTGTCTCCTTCTTTTGTTGAATAAATCTTCGAGTCTATTTCTGTATCCCTCTGAACTGCTTACCGTGATCCTTGTAGTCATCAGCAAACTTCATTTCTGTCAAGTACCTTGACATGCCAATCAGACAGAATATTTTTATAGCCTCTGAGTATGTTAGGCTCTGTCTTAGAGTTTATATTGCTGTGGAGAGACACCATGACCACAGCAACTCTTAAAAGGAAAACATTTAATTTTGGTGGCTTGCTTACAGTTCAGAGGTTTAGTCATCCATTATCATCATTGTGGGACATAGCTGTGTGCAGGCAGACATAGTGCTAGAGAAGTAGCTGAGAGTCCTATACCGTGCAGGCAATAGGAAGTGGTCTTTTTACTGGGTGTGGCTTGAACATATGTAAGACCTCAAAGGCCTTCACAGTAACACACTTCAACAAAATCACAGCTACTCCAACAAGTCTGCATCTCCTACTAGTAAGCACCACTCCCTTTGAGCCATTTTCCTTTAAACCTCTGCAGCTCTGTCTCCTTTCCTCCCTTTGCTAGGACTGCTCTCCTCAAACACCAAACTACTTCTGTTTGCATTAGCTTTTCCCCATTGCCAAGGCTTTCTGGAGCTCCCCCTGAGTACTGGTAAAATATTCTTTGTTTCCCCCAATATACTGTATAACACATACCATTGTGAATGTGAACTGACTTGTCTTACTTTTCCCTAACTTCAACAGTACTGGATTGTTCACTATGCAGTTTCTCTTTCTCCTTTTAAGGGCTGCTACTTAGCAACTAGTCTTTAAATTGTATTTCTTTCTAAATTCACATTATATACTGTAAAGGTTTGCCATAAAGTAGAAAAGGTATGTAAAGTGAAATAGGAAACTTGCATTCTTATCCAGGTTCTGTTGCTTATAGATAGACAGGAAAAATTAAATATGAGTTTGCCCAAGCTTAGAGTGTTTTATAAAATAAATAGAAATAAACAAAGAAAAACAGTCTTGGTCCAAGAAGTAGACTCCAAAGTCCAAGAGCAAAGGAAAATCAGGCAAGCCAATGTGGCAGCAAGTTGGTTAGCAGGCTACAGAGGGAAGGGGATGTTGATTTATTACAATGACATGATCATGATGGAATAAAACTGTAATCAGGTAGCCAGCTGATACTAACTGTCCAAGGTGAAGGCAGTGATGGAGAAGTAGATTTGGTTCTGGATATAAAGAAGACATTGAGCTTAAGCCGTAAACACTTATGTCTATGACCAATAAAGCTACTAGAGAAATTCTCTTCAGCCATGTCTACTTACAGCATGGAAGGGAAATGCTGGCATTTAGGATGAGAATGTAATAACTGCTTGGATTACTTTTTATCCTCAGCTAGGGTTTATATTGTATCTTACGATTTCAGAGGATTTAGTCCATTATTATCATGGTGGAACATGGTCGTGTGCAGGCAGACATGGTGCTGGAGAGTTATATATCTTCATCCTCAGGCAACAGGAAGTAACTGTGTTTCACATTGGATGCAGTTTGAGATTATGAGACTTCAAAGCCTACCTCTACATGATACACTTTTTCTAACAAGGCCACAGCTCCTAATAGTGCCAGTTCTTGTAGGCCAAGCATTCAAACATATCAGCCTTTTGAGGGCAAACCTATTTAAATCACAGTACTCTTCCTAGGAATCATCTACCCAACTCTCTGTGTAAGAAGTAGCAGATCATTTAAACTCTTGGAGCATTAAGATATTTCTCTGTAATAATCAGAATATTTGCATAGATTGTGAATATTAGTCTGGGAAATTATATAGACGTAAAACTTCTGGTCCATGGACACTCACAGAATCACATATAGTTCTTGGATGACTTGAATGTGTTTTCCATCTTTTGTGATTCTAGAGAGTTCCCTATGTTGGCTCTCATATACAATGAATATTTTAAAATGAAATTCACTCTTTATTAAATGCAGATTTATTTTTCTTCCTATTCTTCTCCTTGGTTTAGATGCCCCAAGCCCAGATGCAGATACATGCAAGGGAAGGTTAGCCAAATAAGCCTGTGGTGACAGCTGGACTTGATTGACATGAGATTGAATCCAAAGGCAGCAGAATGGAGTCTCATGGACATATGTGCACATGTTGGGAATACCCCTAACCCCAGTGTAAATCTCAGTGAGTGTGGATCAACTACAGTTACCTTGTTCCTGGTGGAGAACAGAAGACACCTAGGGGAGGGAATACATTGGAGAAGCAGTGATGTCATGTAACCATTCTCCTCTAACAGGAGTGAGACTAACTGATGAGGATGGAGAGAAATAGAATCCTTGCAGTGGTCACAGATCAGTTTAATTAAGAAACTCTGTGGCAACTGCCTTACTCATTATACCACATTCTATTAGATGACATCACATAGTTCAGTTATTCCAGCTATTTTGAATAGGGATGCCTTTTATTTTTAGCTTAGACTATCTAAATTGCAGTGTTAAATATATTATAATATCAGGTATATTATTTAGATTAATATAATTATATCCTTGTGGAACATTTCTTTATGTATTTATTATACTGCTGGAATCAAACTTAAGGCCTCAAACATAAACCACTGCAAACCCAGGGTGCTGGTTCACACCTGCAATTTCCATGCTATGAAAACATTGCTGTGAGTTCGAGGATAAGATGGGTTACAAACTGAGCTTTAGGCAAGCCTGATCTATACAGTGAAACTCCCATCTCAGAAAACCAAACAGAAAGTCAAATAAACAAATAAGTAAAAATAAATTACTTTAAACATTGCTGGCCTAAAATAACAAAAAAATGCATTTTATTGTTATGATGTAATGGTCATCTTGGCTAGGTCATAGCAGTGAGTAACTAATTCAGTCAAACATTAATATGGTTTGCTATTGTGAGTTTTTCTGGTGTAATTGACATGAAAATACTTAGCATTAGTTGAAAAACCAAGGCATAGCCTTTCTACATGGCCTGAGCTTTCTGAGTACAATGGCAAGGATTCCCAAGAAAGCAGCATCAAAGAGCATGAATTTCACCTTAGAAGCCATACGTCTTCCACTTAAAAATATTTTGTTGGTCAGAGAGTCAGAAGATCCATTCAGGTTCAAAGAGAACATCACAGGCAACCTCCTGATGGGACAAAGGCTAATGTTGTGTTGAAGAAGAGCTTCTGCCCCATTTTAACTCATGGTGGGATGAGAAAAGTATTATCATACTGTTTCATTTCAGAGAAAAGTTTTTTAAAGTTAATTTCAAAATTAAATACAGGATTTAGCAATTTGTATCTCATTTCTACTGGGTGTTAAGGCTTTTGTAGTATTTTCCCAAAGTAATTAATTTTTTTCCTGTGAAAATTTCCAATGAATGTGCTTTCCCCATTGAAATACTGCCATTCACATTGTGGAGAGTCTTTATCATTTGCCTCCTTACTAGAGCTCCTAAATCTTAGATCTTTTTCAATTCACTTATACTTTTTTTTATTGTGTCAGTATCTCAGTCACATGCCTTTTTTCTAGGTTAGGCAACCCTCTATCTTTGTGAATGGTATGTGTGTGATCCCTTTGGGAACTAAGTGAGCTTGTGTAGAATACTGGTACCATCCATTCTTGTTAGAACGTGTAGCCTGCTGGGGTTATGATCAGCAAGGTACTTTCAAGCTATAAATCTATATGTTTTATGATGCTAATTATAAAGTTTAGGAGCACCTGAGAGTGTTCTCCCTTAATAGATGATGACTACAGAAAACAGTGTGTTCTGAGCTATGTGTGAAACAATGAGACCATATACTTCTAATAAATAGCTTACATTTTTATTAGTATGTCTGCTACTTAAAAATAAGATATGTCTTACATAAAACGTATATAACTAACTTTACTTTCATATGAATAAGTATACAGACTTTCAGTTTTATCATCTTCTTTGCATGCAGATGAATATTTTACCCCAAGATTTCTACTTTATCTTTTTCCCTATTTTTACTAGGTTGGAGTTGTTATAACTGCTGTGTACTCACAACAATGCATTTTGCCTCCTAGCCTCTCTCCTCTGCTTACTGTGTTTAGTGATTGCTGGTCCTGGTGCTTTCCCCCACACTTCTCATTTTTATTTCTTCTGTAATCTTGACACAATGCCCCTGTTTCTTCATCTAGGTAGTTAAGTGAAATGGTCAACAAGACTATTTGAATGAGTTACATGGGGTTACTTCTTTCATATTTCTTGACTCTGTGACTATGTGCAGCCAAACTTTACCTTAATGCAGTCTTATGCTAAATGCCTTTCTGAAATGAAAGCTTTCAAGGCTAGATGGCTCTGGGTTCTGTTTTCATTCTGGAGAAGCAGTTATGAGAAATCTGACTAAGACATGTTTACTGGGTTCCCTAGTTCTGGGAGGGTTTCTGGTTTCTTTAATGTCACAAAATACCCACTTTTAAAACTTATTTTCAGTTTTTTTCAAAATAGCTTTCAATTGTGTTTGTAATCCTGAGACCCATGTTTATGTCTATATCAAAATACAACCAACATTTTTCATCTCCATTTTTTGGAATATTTTCTCATTCTCCATAATTTCTCAGTGCTTACAGAGAGTAGTTTAAGTTAGCATCTCTTGGAAACCAGAACAATTATATTCTATGTGTCAAGAGTGAGCCAAATGTCAGCAGAGATTATTTATCATAACTAATTCCAGAGTATGGACAACCTAAAACCAACAACAGCTATCTGACAATAAAGCCAGCTATAAGTATAAAATATGAAACTAAAGTTATACAAACAGTGCTACTTCCATTGGGCCGCTTCAAATGGGAATAATCTAGTAATGACAAGGACACTGGGAAAGAGTAGGCCATTCTAGTTTTATGGTTTATGTAAATCCAGAAATGCTGCTGACAAGTGTAGGAAAACATAAAGTCATAAACAACTCTAATTTAAGCAATGATAAATAGTCTCTGTTGACATTTTCACATTCATCTTTGTATTCTATGACATGCATTGCCCCAATCAGCTCTGAGTCAGTTGTAATTAATTCCAGATTGATGGTGGCTTTACTGTTTTCCAGCATTTAATTGATGGATTATCTTCAGGGCATTTCTCAAGGCATGGCAAGAATTACTCAGAGATTTTGCTCCAATGACTCTAAAGTTTAAATTATTTTGTTCCAGTGGATGGCGTCTTGGTACTTTGTCAGTTTTGATATTTATAGGGTGAATACTGTTCTGTGATCACACTTAGGAGCAGGTCTGTTAAATACTGGCCCCAGCTTGTCATTCTGCATAAGTTTTCATCCTGTACTTGAGGACAGTGTTCTTTATATATTTCAATGCACACTATTGTGTTTAATTTCCTCTATTTAGAAAGCAAACAGAAATGCCATTCTTCATATTTGTATCTGGGATAGAGATAGTAAATTCCTATTACAAGTATAGATTGTTTAACAAAAGTAGGGAGTCATTTTTAGTATATTTTCTTATAGTTGCAATTTTTCTTTGTTGATTTGATACTCAGTTACCCTGAATTTGGAAGGGGGGTGGATTTTATGTTTGTTTTTTCTCTTTGGCTAAATACACATTTGCATGAAGTTTTAATATTCTTGTGTGCGCATTTTTAGTTATGTTTCCCGAACTATTTGTAGAGTTCTTCAGTAGAGATACTCTTTAGCTTAACAAATAGAGTCTATTTTGGAGACTGAAAAATGACTCAGCAGGTAAGACACTAGCTAAGAGCCTGAGTTCATCTCTGTGACTCACATGGCAGAAAAGTAAGAATCCTCTGACCTCCACATGAAATCCTTGCTGCATTCCACACACAATAAATAATTAAAATGTTAAATAAGGCATTAATAAATATACATATATAGTTTAAATAAAAGTTTCTTATTTTGTTCTGACAATGCTGATCTGCAAGAGCCAAAGATCATTTAACAAAAATCCCTCCACCAAACATAATGAGCCTTCTTTGAAGCTGCTGCTCAAGGTTGTTCAAGAGACTTTAAAAACACTATAGAGAGTGTTGCTATTGGCCTTGTTTGTGCTCAGAAGTGGAAGGTAAGGTAAGGGGATAGAGTAGGAATGTTACAATTAAAAATCATTTTATTTTATGTTTGGGTGTTTTGCTTGCGTATATTATGTCTGATATGCAGTATTTGCATTCCTGGTGCCCACAGATATCAGAGGAAGATATTAGATGCCTTGGAACTGGAGTGACAGATAGTTGTATGGCCATGTGGGTAATGGAAATAGAATTAAGATTCTCTGGAAGAACAGCCAGTGTCCTTAACTACTGAATCGTCTCTCTAGACCATGAAATGTTTATGATTTAATGTGATGCATTTGTATATCAAGTTGGCAAGGTTTGAATTTGTCATAATTAAATTTTATTGTCAGGACTAGATTTGGAACCTTCTAGGAGATAACCCTCTGTGTTGTCCCATGGAGTATTTCTAGAGGAGTTTATCTGAATAGAGAATACTCTATGGGCTGTAGTTCCAGACTGAATGAAAAGGAATATATTCTCTCTGTTTCTTGAATTGTAGACACTATGTGATCATCCATCCTCTGTAGTAAGAATTTCTGGCTCTGCCTAGTCTCAAGATCTGGACCAGCAATCCCAAATAATCACACATCTTATATTATATTATATGCTATTTGTCCTAAGACTCGGGCATATTACTTCCTAACTCTTACTCTTAAACTAAACCATGATTAGCTAAGAGGCTTAGTACCTTTTCTCAGAGCAGCATTTTTGTCTTCTATGTTTGCCTGCCATCTTGGCTCTGTTCTTCCTGTTCCCTGCGTTTTCTTAGTCTAGTAACCCTGCCCATACTTTCTGTCTGCCTTCTGGCCAACCAGCATTTTGTTAAACCAGTAGGAGGGATAAATATTTACAAAGTACAAGAGCATAATCCCATAGCAGTCCTCTTCATACTCTCATTGCCATGACTCCAGTGCCATGACGGGCTTTAGCACTTCAAATCATGAGCCAACACAACATTTTTTTTCTATAAGTTGCTTTTGCCAGGCATTTTGTCAAACCAACAACAGAAGCAACCATTACCTTCCCTCTTGCCATTTAAATTAGCACATTATCAGCTAACAGAGAGGATTTGAAGCCACAACTATTTGACGATATCAATATGCTTTTTTTTGATTATTGATTAATTAGAAAAATATGAGCCAGGAAAGAAAAAGAAAAAAATAAAAGTGTTGGTTTGCTTATGTATCTCTCTATCTGACTGGTAGGTACATAGGGAGTAGACCATATGCATCTTTGAAACAGCACAGTGCTTACTGGATAAGTAATTATGAGATGTAATTTAATTAGTTTATTTTGTAATGGCTTCTTGTACTTTTTAACTTTTACAAATTCCTTTTAGTATTTGACTGAGTTTTTTTTATGATTTGTCATCACACATGTATTGAAAAATAAACAGTTTGTTTCATACAATTTAGTAGAGTATCCCATAAAAACACATAAAAATACCATAGTTATTTTTATGTTTTGAGAAGAATGAAGATTGAGAAATTCTTAATATAGAAATCTATGGGTTTTTATACATTCATTTAAATATTATTTTCCTGGAAAGCTGCACTTCTATTAAGAATGAAACCATTACTTCCATGAAAGATAATTCACAAATGTGAAGCAACTTACTTATATTATGTGCTGTTCTGTTCTATGTAATATGTCAGTATTTGCATCAATACAAATCTAATATTTTATTGTATTGTTATATACTGACAATATGTAAATAATGACCTGGAAAATATATATGTAACTTCATTTCTCTCTTTTATTGCACTTATTTATTTATTTATTTATTTATTTATTTATTTATATTTAGTGTGTGTGTGTGTGTGTGTGTGTGTGTGTGTGCCTGTGTATGTATGTATCCTGCATGTATCCTGTATGTATCTCTGTGGGTTCACACTTGCTATGGCATGTGTGTGGAGATCAAAAGACAATATTTGGAAGTCATTTCTCTTCTTGCACCACATCGGTTCCAGTTATCAGACTCAGGTTGTTTAGCTTAGTGGCAAGCATCTGTACACATTGAACTATTTTACCTGGCCTCATTTTAGTTATTTTCTCTTTATTGTCTTTTAAGTATACTAATCAGAGTGTAGATGACTTAATTAGTACATATTTTCACTCATTTTCAGATTGCTTTTTGAAGTTGAAATTTCACCTAAGCAGAAATTCCATTGATTAGTTCACTTACACTTTTAAAATGTAATTTTTAAAAGTATTTTCTATTCTTTGTTCTCAAATTCTTGTTCCTTTCATTAAGTTTTCTGCTGTCAAACATCAATATTGTTTATTCCCACAATCCATGCACAGTAGCATTCCTGTCCTTTGGGAAAGCATCTTCAGATTTACCTATAAATCAAAGCATCTGAAGACAGCATATAATCTCAGAGCTTCTTGCGGGCCCAGTGAAAATAAAGAGTCATCCTTGCAAAGTGAATTCTGTTCTGAAAAGAAAGTTTTGATTATTCCCACAGATCTGCCTCTAAGGATGGCATCTTTGCGCTGCGGCTTTGTGTAAGTTAAAACCAGTCAACAGGACCAGTCCCTAATGTGTGTGCTCTTCAAGGATAAATAATTTGATCATTTCTAGTGAGACAATGTATAGTTCACTATAGAACAAATTATTTTTTCAAAGTAAATGGGGGCATAGTAAAATATTTCTTTCTTAAAAAACATCAATTTATTAAAAAGTAATTCATGAAAATGTAGATTTTTAAAAAGAAAATTTATCCACAATGTTACCAGCTAGGAATAAGGATGAATATTATAGTGACAATTATTACACTTTAAAAAGTCATATATGCATATATATATGTGTGTGTGTGTGTGTACTCAAAACTGATGTGAGGGGTCTTTCTTAACCATTCTATACTTTATAAATTGAGGCAGGGTTTCTCAGTTGAGCTCAAAGCTTGCCAATATGGTTAGTTTGGCTTGCTCTTAAACATTTAACCATCTCCTCAGTCCCTGTATTATGTTCGTATTTATAATAAATCAATAACCAGTAAGAAACAACATAGGTGATATGTTTAGGGAAAAGTATCTATCATCTATTGCTAACTTTCTACTATAGTCCTGTGGACCCTTCTTTTTGAGGGCTAAATATCAAAAGAAAGTTAAATGATTGTGGTGGCACATATATATTTGCAATTTTTGCGCTCCTGAAGTGGATGCAGAAGGATTAGAAATTTTAGGACATTCTCAGCTGCATAGTAAGTTTAAGGTGAGTTTAGGGTATAATAAATCCTGCCTCAAAAAAAAGTTTAATTGTGTTTGTATAAACTATGTTTAACATTTACAAGATTTCTCATCTGTATTTATATCTTGCTTATTTTTTAAATGCAAAAAAACTTATTTTGCTAAGCCAATAGGGTTTAACTCAATCCATATAAATGTATCAATCTTATTTTATATATAAATTTTGTTTTGAAGTATGCTTACAATGTAGTTATCTCTTGAGTGAACAAACATTTATTTAAATATTTTAATGTTTGATATAAAATATTTTAATATATTTGGAATTATTTCAACTGGAACCTTTTTTGCTATCAAATAGTAAAAACTGTAATCTAAGTGAGGGTGCATCAGCACATTGTTTGACTTGTAATTGGCTTACTGTATCCCACAAAAGAATGTGTTCAAATATTTTTCTTCAGTGCCTGTGAGTATGACTTTATTTGCAGATCACTTTGCAGAAGTGATCAAGTTAGCACAAGGTCATATTAGATTATGATGGTTTTCATTCCAATGATAAGTGTCTTTACACAAAGAGGGCAATTGTGACACTGAAAATACAGTGAAGGCCACATAATGACCTTGGCAGACATTGTACTGATAAACTGTTAGCTAAGGAACAGAGGAAACCTGCAATGCCAGAACCTGGGAAGGAAGCAGTAACAGTCTCTTTTGGAGCCTTCAGAAAAAAAAAAAAAAACTAGTCCTGCCAACTTCAAACTTCTTGGATAAGATACATTTCTGCTGTTCTCAGCTGACCAGTTTTTGATCATTTGTTATATCAACCTTAGGACACTAATAGAACTTTGATACATGCCGGTCTAAAAGTGTTTGAAATAGTTGCTATCAATACTATATGAAAATGAAGATTTCCCCACTAAAAGCACTCACAAGGATGCACCCTTAATATGATTTCCATTTGACCTCTGCATGGAGTTGATGCCTGTACTTTCGTGCCTTAATGCTATAGGAGGACCTGACTTTTCATGGTTTCCCTTTTGTTTCTTGATGGTAAACTTATACTTAACAGCATTTATCAAGCAAGCTGGCAGATCAGGTAGAACGTGCCTTTATTCCTTTATTATCTTCATGTGTTTATGAAGTGCTTGAGCCTATGCTGGGGCTTTCTATTCTTATCTTTTCATCTGTCTAACTACTCTCTCATCACCTACTTTATGGAAGTTTAAAAATATAATGTTAAATCTTGTTGGATAAGTAGGTGGTACACTTCCTCTACCACTCAGCTCTGTCAGGATAAGTGAGTTTTAAAGAGATGAATACAGATTCAGCGTTAATAGACTTGGGAGAGTGGCTTCAACCACTTATTATAACAAGAGCACCAGCATTAGATTTTTGACTGCAGATTGCTTTCCCACTGCCAGTTTCTTTTGTATTAAAAAAATAATAATTCAAGAAAGAGCCATCTCATTACCATTGCAGTTGAAAATATCATTTGTCATATGAGAAAAAAAAAAACATGGCATCAGACTGTGGGAAATAATCATCAGTCTTGTAAACTTCATTTAAATGTATGTGAATGTCCTTAGTCCTTTAGCTAAGTGTCACCTTCTTTAATTTTTATGTGCACAAAATATGAATTAATAGAAAAATGAACTTGTAGAGAATTGTGTATCTAGAATATTGAAAGATATTAAATAATTAATATAATAACTTAAGTAGACATTTAAAAAAGTCTTTTGCTAAATTTATTGTAACATTTTAATTTTAAATTTACAAGAGGTTTTTGAGAGAATTATATAGAAGATACCAAATACCCTGCCTATAAAATCCTCCTTCACTGTAAATATGTTACATAAGTATAGTATTTAAGCCAGAAGTGAAAATTAGCATAATTTATATAATTATTTAGATTAACCATGACATAGTATTTTCTGTATGTACGTGATAGCTAGCCTCGGGTGTTAATTTTCTTGGACTAAGGGTTACCAGGGTAGTTGGGAAAGCATTGTTTTTGGGTGTGTCTGAGTTATTTTTTGGAAGAAATTGGCATTTGAATCTAGATTGAGTAAGGAAGATCTTCTATTCAGTAGTATCTAGGACACCAGCTAACTTCCTAAGGGCCTGTGCCAAACAAAGGTAAACAAAGTTGCTTCCTCATTCCATCTCTTGGAACTGGGAGACTAATCTCTTGTTTGGCACATCAAACTTGAGATGCTCCAGCCCTTTTCCTCACAGTGCCGTGATCACCTGATCACCGTGCTCTATTCCCCGCCCACGTTCTCAGATTTCTGACTTTGGCTGAGCCATGTTTTCACTTTTCTTGATCTTGAGCATACATGGGTTGTCTTAAACTCTATAATTTTATGAGAGAAATTGTCACACAAGTCTTCTTTTAAGCTGTATATGGTGGTGTATGACTATAATTACATTTGGAAGGAGGCAAGAAAAATCAAGAACTAAAGGTCATCCTCTGATGCAGAGTGAATTTGAAAAAAATATTAAAAAATTACAAAAACCCACATAAACAAGTGAGTCAAAATCATGTAAGTCTATGTACTGATCAACTGAATGTCAGTTGAGCCCTCCTTTGTCTTCTGTTACTCTAAAGAAACTTAACTAATGAAATGTCTGTTTACATCAGCTTTATTACACGAGGCCTTACAGCATCACTTTTATAATAAAGACAACTGCACCATAACCACAGGGCTCCCTTATATTACTTTTAGTGACTTATGTTCCCATTCTGTGCCCCATCTAATCCATGGCAACAGCTGTTCATTCTCTTTATCTGTTATTTTGTCATTTCAGTAATGTGTGAATTTAGCCACATTGTAAAAACCTCTTGTGTTGGTTATTCATCCAGTGTCATTTCCTAAGATTTATTCAGATCATGTCCAGTCTTTCTCATGCTGAGTAGTTATAGTCTAGATAACCACAGTTTGTTTAAGTATTTATCCACTGATGGTCATTTAGGTATGTCCCAATTTGGGGCTAGTACAAGGAAAGCTATTGTGAACAGTAACTTACAAGTCCATTTATGAAAAATATGTTCTGATTTCTTTGGGATAAATGTTCAGTATTGAAAGTTGGAGGCTGTATGGTAAGACCATTTTTAGTTTTGAAAGGCACTGCCAAGCTATCCTCTAGCGTGTCTTACCAAAAAGCTACTTGCTTAAAATAATACTGTTCTTAAAAAATATTTTTATTCCCTGAAACTTCATATGTGTATGCAGGGCACATTCATCTATCACTGCCTCTCTAACATCTCTCATGCCCCAATTCCAGCTTCTTTCCAACTTTGTCTTTTTTTTATTGTTTTTAATAGCCCACTAAGTCCATTTGGTACTGCCTATATGTGTACTGGTTGGTGTGTGACCATAAGAAACTTACTGGCAGGCACTGTCTTCAAAGGAGATTATCTTCATTAACTTCCATGAGCTTCTCCAAGAGAGGTGGGCATTAGGGAACCTTCTTCCATACATGTTGGAATTTTGACTGACTTGATCTCATGCAGTTGTTATGCTTGTAATCCCCTAACTACTGTGAATTAGTGTGAGTAGTAGTCATGTCATATCTAGAAGTAAGCCACCCAAAGATATCTTTTTTATATACCTTCTTATGCATGAGCCTGGCATGATGCAATGTTGGCATAGATTACCCATTCACAACTGTATACTCAGGGTTCTTTGTAGTGGTTACGTTGACCAGTTATGAGTCTCAATATTAATCACTTCACACTATAAGAAGAAGCCTCTCTGATCAAAGTTAAGAGTAAAACAAATCTATGGGAATGAAAATAAATATTTAGAATGCAGTTTAATAGCATGACCATTTAGCAAAGCATCAGTCCCTACCCCTGGCCTGTGAAACCAAGCATGAGCTTTTAACAAGGTTTGCAGTACCAGGCATGAAATACTTCCTGTAGAGTAGACCTCACATCTAATTAGAAGCAGTTGCTTACTTTCATTATCATCATGCCATTATGGTACTAGGGGGTACATCTAACCACCAGGTCAATAGTAGAGTGCTTTGTAAGACAGCTGATGTCTTTGCTCCATTACCAGCCTTCTTAATTCTTTCTGGCACTATGCAAGCTAGATAGCAGAGGAGCTTCTTGCTTTGTTTCAGTTTGATGTATTTATGTTGTGTACTCAAAGTGAGTGGTAACTTTAGCAACATGGTCTTAATGTGAGTGTAGTAAGCAAGTAAGAGCAATGACAATAACAACTGTTGTTTTGAGGGCTGCAGGTAACTCCCAGACCAATAACTCTTTTGGAAGGATCTTGTGCCTGGCACTGTAATTTTTATTTAATAACCTATGTTTTCTAAGAGCAGCATTGTCCACCCATACAGAATCCTGATTTTTGGGGCCTGACTCATAGATCCTTGGCTTCCCCTTCTCTGTGCTGAGATTTTGACAGGCTTGAACTTATTTGAGTGTGGTGATATATTTTATATTTAATAAAATCACCTGGAATATCAGAGAACAAAATCACCCACCGTCAAGCCATGAAAATCAGAGAGTGGTAACTCATGCCTTTAATTCCAGCACAGGAATGACAAAGTGGTAACTCATATCAGCATGGAAATAACCAAGTGGCGACCTATACATTTAATCCCATAACTCAGGAGACAGAGATCTTTGTTTTTGTGAGTTCAAGGCTCAACAATCAAACACCAGTAGTTTACACCTTTAATCTTAACTTTAGGATTATGATGCAGTGTTGAACCTGGAAGTGAAACAATTGAACAAAGAACATATTTAAGGCAGGTGTAGACAGACATTGAGGGATTCAGTAGAAGCAACAAGCCAGACTGAGGACTGTTGAAGGCAGATTTACCCTGAGAAGTTGGCTGGGTGAGAAATGACTGTGGTTTGTTTCCTCTCTCTGATATTTCAGCTTTTCCTAATATTTGGCTTTGAGTTTTCATTAAATACTAACTGGATTTCATGTTTCATTTGGTGCTCAACTTTTGGAACCTGAATTTCAAAAAAAGGCCACTTGCTGGCCAGAGGAATAATTACCTGCTAGCTAGGATTTTTGGTTCTAAGTTCCTCTCCAGGCTTAGGCAAGCGGGCCACACATGTTTCTTTTCCACTTTCATCTGGGTAAGTTTTTCAGACAATGATTTCCTTCTCCTGGTGGTTTTTTTTTCCTTCTTGGATTGCTCCTTGGGCTGCTACCACACTAGGTAGCTTCCCCACTTTACAGTAATCTGAATCATCATTGACAACAAATCTGGTGAGTAAATTGAATTTTCTTACAAAGGGGAATTTATTTATGGCAATGGAAGGTATTTGGTCTTTCTTTAATTTTACTCTAGATTATTTGAAAGTGGAACCAGTAAAAGAAAAAATAAATAATGTAGATGGGATTATCATCATAATGTTTATCATATTATTATGAATATCATTGGTTTGATTATTTCTGTTTTATCATTTGAAAAGTCAGTTAATGTGAATGCCAAGAAGAATATTTTATAAAAGCCTGTTAAGAGAGAATACAAAGATATTTAAACCCAAACAGAAGAATATAAAGAACCAATTACAACATTGTCTTATAAGATTACACAAAAACAGTATAGGGCTATCACACAGCCAGTATTAGTATATCCAGTAACTTTAAAATAATCACAAAATGATAAAAATTGTACAGAAGTTAGTTGGGCTGCTGTACAAATGTTAGAATTAAAGAGAGTCAAGGAAGCAATCATCACATATGGTATGCGCTCACCATTTATAAAGCAAATGTTAAATTCCTGGTCAACATGTAACAATCCCTAAGGACTGGTTAGATATGGTTATTGCTGTTTTGGATGCTGGGCTGCTTTAACAGTAGAAAACATGGTGGAAGGAGAAGACTAAAACAATGGAACAAAGAAGCAGAGCTAGAGGCATTGAAATCTCCTAAGACCAAATTCTTGGGGAGGGAGATTTTGCTAATATAGAATAGAAATTATTAAACAGTGAGCACACACTAGATTTATGCCTCATGGAAGTATTAAATGCATGAGATAGGACTGAAGAAATAGGAAAAAAAAACCTGAATCCTTTACAAAAGTTGGATGAAGGTCCTGTGATGACACTTAGGGTGGTTCTTCATTTGAGTATAGGGGAAGTCCTGTTTAGGCACCCCCTCCATTATTGGTTGGAGACCTAGCCAGGGGTATCCTGTGAGTTCTTGGAGGTTTCCCTAGCACCTAGTCTCTTTCTAGTCCTACATTGGCTTCCTCTATAAGATATCCATCTTTTTTCTCCCTTTTTATTTCTTCTATCACTCAACCATCTCCTTCTCTCATAATTTGTTCCCACCTCTTCTTAGTTGCAACCTGTTATGATTCTAATTTGCTAAGGAGATCTTCTCTATTTTCTCTTCCTAGGAGAATATCTGGATGTCTCTCTTAAGTTCCTTCTGATCCCAAGCTATTCAAGGGTTGTGGTTTGCAGCTTGGGTATTCTTTGCTTTTTGTCTAAAGTCCACTTATAAATGAGTACATCCCATGCCTATCTTTCTCGACTTGTGATGCCTCACTCAGGAGGATATTCTGCAAATTCATCCATTTGCGTTCAAATTTAGGATGTCATTCTTTTTTACTGCTGAGTAGTAATTCATTGTGCAGATATAGCACAGTTTGTTTATCCATTCTTCAGTGGAAGGACATTATGTTGTTTCCAGGTTATTGCTATTACAAATAATACTGCTATGAACATTGTTGAGCTAATGCCTTTGGAGTATGAATGAGCATTCTTTGGGTATATGCCTAATAGTGGTATTGTTAGATCCTTGGGGAGATTGATTCCCAGTTTTTTAATTAACTGCCATAGTGCATTCCAGGTTAGCTGTACAAATTTACACTCCCACCAACAATGGAGAAGTGTTCCCTTTGCTCTGCATCTTCCCAGCGTAGGCTGTCATCTGTGTCTTTTATCTTAGCCAATCTAACAGGTGTCAGGTGGTATCTAAAAGTTGTTTTGATTTGCATTTCTCTGATGGATAAAGATGTTGAGCAATTTTTAAAATGCCTTTCAGTCATTTGTAATTCTTCTGTTGAGAATTCCCCAAAAAAAAAATAAAAAAAAAAAAGAGAATTCCCTTTTTAGCTCTGGACCTCATTTTATTGTCATGGTGAAAAGCAACATGAAGATAGACATGGTACTAGAGAAGTTTCTAAGACTTATTACATCTTGACTCCCAAGCAACAAAAAGTGGTTGGTGTGTCACAATGATGAAAGCATGAGTAAAGAAGATGTCAAAGTCAGCACTCATATGGACAGAATGTTCCAAGTTTTGCTTTGTGATACCTTTATTGCTGAGGGCCAAGCTGATATGTTTGCTGACAAGGTGACATGGGTTGGCAAATGACATTTGAGTGGATGCATTTGCTGGAGTCTTAAGGTTATAGAGGACTTTCCCAGTGACTAGAAACAAAAAAGTTTATGGACATACATGGACTTAATAAAATGTAACAAAGCTGTCTGTGAAAAAAGACACAAAAATTTAACCTTTTCAAGGTTACACAGCTAGTGAGTACACACACATTTGCAAGTATTTTATGGCAAACTGTCTTCATCATGCTTGTAAACCATATATGTAAAGATACATGATAAATGCCAGTTTTAACTATAGGTATTATAACCTTAATATTGAATGGTATCCAAAGCTTCTGTTTTTCTTCCTGATTATAAGAGTTATCTTTCCAAATGAGCTAATCGTATCTCCCCATGGTCCATCCCTTGAACTTTTATGTTTTCTGATAGTTACTGTAGTTTAGATCACCAATATCTCTGTCCAGGAGGACTTTACAGTTTTTAACTCTGTACTTTCTGTCTTCGCTTTTCTTGATGGGCCCATTAATCATTTTGCTGTAAGGGCAATCTGTTTTCATTTGTTGAATTTTCTAGACAGTAGCAAATAATCAGCAAATAATTATGGAATAAATAAAAGAGAATACTTTCTTGGCAATGCTTCCTTCCCTGTAGGTAGTGCTTAAATAAATACCACAACTTTCAACTTTGCTTCATGATTTCTTAGCTTCTTTTATTTATTAAGTTCCTCTTTTAAGCAGTTAATTCTTTCAACCCATCAAGTGATACTGTGGAATTTAAAAAGTACAATTCAGAGTATTAGTAGTGGGCTTAACCAGACAAGGAATCTTTACACCCTTCAATTCTAAATTACTCTCCAATTTCAAGTAAATGACTGTAATTAATGCTTATCTCACTTAGCTAACTCAAAGCTGCATTTTTTTCCTCTTTCAATTTTATTACTGACTTAATATCAATGAACTTTCACTACAGACATAATCATCATTCTCAGCACTAACCTCATTGTTAGTTAATACGCATGAGAAGGAAGGTCCATGTCCAAGAAGCTATCTTTTATGCACTTCTCAACTTGTCTAGAATAATCCACCTCACCTGCTATGCTAGACTGAATGTTTGTGTCTTCCAAATTTTAACAGATTCTCAAACCCTATAATGTGAATATTTTTGGAGATATGTTTTCTTGAGGGTGTAACTAAAGTTAAATGAGGTTGTTAGGGTAGGATCTAGTCTTATTTGCTCTATCTCTGTTTCTTTCTCCATGTGAGTACATAGAGGGGAGGTCATGTCAGGTCACAGGGAAAAATTAGCTGCATACAAGACAGGAAAAGAGACCTCCTTACTGATGCAGTTACTTTATCATTGCTGTACAAAATACCTGACAAAATCAGCTTAAGGAAGGAAGAGCTTGTTTTGTCTCACAGTTTGACAACACAGTTCATCATGGTGACAGGAGAGTGAAGTGGCTGGTTATATTATGTCCATAGTCAGGAGAGAAATGGATGCTAGTTTACTTCCTCCATTTGATACAGTCCAGGACTCCAGCCCATGGAATAATGGCTCCCACACTCAGGGCAGACCATCCTTCTTCAGTTTAACCTCCTTGGAAACTTTCTCACAGATTATCTCAGGGGATAATATGATAGATGATTTTAAATCATCAACTTGACTCTCAAGATTAGCCAGCACATCCAAGAACCAACATCCCTGTCACCAGATAGTGTCAGACTCCAGGCCTGTGAGAACATAGATGTCAGTTGGTAAACCAACAGTCCAGGGTATTTTGTTGAGGATGCCCAAGTTGTCTACATATACATTCTGTTGGGAGGTTCAGTAACTCAAAATTTCTTCCTTGCATACCTTTGTCCTAGATACCATGGTGATGGCTTCTGTTTTGTGTTTCCTGGCATCCTAACTACCGAGAATGCAAGGAATGGAGTAAACAGGAATAATGAAGAAGTGTGAAGAAAAGACAAATGAAAAGACTCTCTCATACATAGATATATTGTTTGGTACAGATGAATTCTAGCACCTATAATTGGAATGGGGAATGAGAAAAAGACATTTCTTTTAAGTCTTTTTAGACATTTCTTCTGATAATCTCAAAGTACACACACACTGAACTTAAGACAACATCAGTATTTAGTTTCTTATCCTGTTGTCATGATTAGAAATATTCTAAAAAGGCAATTAAAGGGATAAAGAGTTTATTTCAGTTCATAGTAAAGTCTATCATGACAGAGAAGTCAAGGCAACTGGACACTGAGCATGCTGATCACATTTCATTCATAGTCAGGAACTGGAAAGCATGAATGTAGGCTGCTATTCAGCTTTCTTTATACTCTTAATGTAGTTCAGAATCTCTGGCAAAGAATAGTTCTACTCACAGTGGGCAGATCTTTCCACTTATTTCCAGTTATTGGAATTAACAATCAAGATGCTCCCTTATAGGCGTACCCAGAGGTTTATCAGGGTAAAAATTAACATCAGCCACCATAATCAGTAATATGCTATTCTTAGCTTTAAACTTGACTTATAAATTAACAATCAGGAGCAGAATATTTGGTGAGAGCATGTTTCATTGAAAGAGCATATGATTTGTCTATTTATACAGAGAAGTGTCTAAAGAAAAAGGGAAGTCAAAAGGTAAAGATTAAAGGCCTGACATAAAATGAAAGAGAGAACAGAAAGCAGAGTCCAGAGCCAGGACAGAGGTTTCCGGAGATGGATTCTCCTGCTCTAAGAGTTTAGCTGAGCTTGCCATTTTAAATTCACTGGAATGTTTAATCACATCTGTCAAGCATGAGCCTTAGGATATATATGGGTGCTAAAGAAAAGCAATAAGAAAAAGAAGTAGACACTTTTCTTTCATTCTCCACATTGTCTTGGATTTGTCACACAGTTTCCTGGTTTATGCACCAGGCAGGGTCATATCTTTGAATGTACTCATGAATCTGAGGCCAATCACTGCCTGATGGTTGGCAGCTTGGGTTACAGCTCAGAGGTCTAACAGTCTCTTTTTTGCTCAATCAACTTCTATTATTCTTAATTTAGGGGTGCTTCTTAGATTAAAAAAGTAGAAAGTCACTGACTAAATAAAGGTAAGTATTGACTTGCTCCAAAATATACATGTGAAGGTAAAGTTGAAACAATTCGGCACTTGTCAATGAGAAAATGGGTCAGAGGTTTTGGCTACTATACAGTTCTATTGGTGAGGAATACTTACACCTCTTTCTTCCAATCCTTAGATAGGATTGTATCTGGTTTTTCATACCACACCCAACTAGTGGCTCAAGTTACTTACCATGTAAAATAGTCATTTTAAGTTACTTCAGTGATGTGTCTAGTAATGTTTCAGAGCCTACTGATGTTGACATAAATCTTGTACCATCCATTATTTGTCTTCTCAAATACAGCTTGATGAGGCCCTGGCTATCTATAAAGCATAGCGTATATGCATATTGATGTAGCAGGTGTAGCTGTATCTGCTGCCCACATCTTATAGTTAATTGCTTCTACCAAAATATTGAATGAGAGCTTCTGATCCAAGGCTGACCTCCTAGACAACTGAAAGGCTTCAAAACCCTCAGCTCGACACTAGTGTTATTAGAAAGTTAAATTCAGCATGGGGAAGGGGAGTAGCAAATCAGTTTCCAGTCAGCATTAGCTTCCTTTTAAACCCAAATTTTGAACAAAAGTATATTGAATATTGAATAATATGTGGTGGGATATTGTAATCCCAGCACTGGAAGGCCTGAAACAAAGGGATCACAAGTTCAAAGCCAGCTTGAGCTGCAAAGCAAGGTGTTGACTCATAACCAACCAACAAGCCCACCAAGCAACCATATTTGCTTGTACTGAGCAAAATCTTTCATAAGGTTATTGGATTGGTCTTAGGATGTGAGCTTTTTTTAGGCCTGGTGCCTTAGTTTGGCAAAGGACATGCTTAGACTAATACCTCCTGGAGAGGCAGGGTTACTTTGTTCAGTAATTAAGCAGGCTATGGTGACAGTGTGGAAGATCATATTACATTCCACTCATGATGTGGCTGTATTTCAGCTGACAGCAATTAACCCAGGCTATAAATGTATCTAATGGTGGAGTCTTTAGATGCACCACACAGTGGAGGAAGTCATGAGGAAGACAGACAAGTAGCCAAGAGTGAATGTGAGACGTGTGAAGAAGGTTCAGGTCTGGATTGAACACTGTTTAAAAACAAAAACAAAACAAAAATTATAAAATCAAAAAAACAGTCTAGAGGCAATTATAGACATAACATTTTAGTACTGCTGAAAAGGAGAGTATTTGTAGGCACAAAAGATACAATGGCTCAAAGGACTTCTTAGAGAGTCCCATTCTTTCCCCACTTCCATTTATTTCAGCTGAAATTCAAGACATCATGATAAGGCACCAATGGGCTATATTTCATGTGATGTTCCAGGTTGTAGGACCAAATGATCCTTAGTTCTGGATTGTTTTATTTAATTAGCATTTGTTGAGTAATTTTCAGTGGGTACCATTAGAGTGGAAGCAAAGTTATGTATATAAGAACTCACAGAGCAAACATCAGACAACTTGATCTACCTAGCACAATAAATAAGCAGAAGTTTCAAGTCATGAAAGTTAACTTTTCAGTTTTTTAAAAAACTGTGCATACTCCACAAAGTCTATCTGCCCTGAAAGAAATCTAAAAGCACACAAAATATAGGAAATAGAAAGAGCTATCTGTAACTCTTCTCTCCAGATACATTATTATATTTAACAGATTCTATCTTTAAGACATTTTTTTTCTCTCTTGGAGTTATTTTAAAAAAATAAGGGAACTTTAAAAAAATTATAGCTTGTGAAAGAATTGGCATTTCAGTAAAAAAATAATTTTAAAATATACTTTTTCAATTTTATTACCCACTGGGAGCAGTGTGATTTGGTTAGAAATGCCACTAGTTAATTTATTCATTAGATTCATATCATGACTGGGGCTCCCAGTGAAGTGAGAGGCGTTAGCTCAGGATCTGCTGGGAGGTGATTGTTTTCCAGAGCTGCACGCTAGAGTGTCTGTCTGTCAACCCACTTTGAGACTGTTTATCCAGGTTTAATGCAGCATGGGGCAATAGATCATTCTAATAACACCACTCCACACAGGACTGGTGAGCTTGAAATTCAAAACTTTATTTTCCCTAGAACAGAAGAGCAGGCTTCATATTATCTTGTCTGGTTTCTTGAAAGGTCTGAGAGATGGTCTGTGACACTGCTAGCTACATGGTGACACATCTACCTGAAGAAGGCAATGTGTTCACCCATCTGGCAAAAAGCGAATGCCAAACACACACACTGAGTATGTCTGGAGAGCTTCCTTCACAGAAGGTATTACCTACATAATTGTCTATTGGCAACAAAAACTCCCAAAGCCAGGGTGTATTTCAGTGGTATAGGATTTTCTTAGCATGTACAAAGCCCTTAGTTTGAACCTTAGCACTAGAAAAATGCTCCCAAATACCAAGAAATAACATCAAAATTTATTCCTTCAAAAATATCTCCAGTTATATTGAGTATAAAAAGTATGACAGATTACTATTTGTATTGACTGTTGTTTGTGGATATGGTAGAAAGCAGAAACGTAAGTATGTGTTTGGGGATAACCTGGAAGATAGATGCATTATTAAATTTTTAATATGTAATGCTAATAGTCAAGACTACAGTTGTGATAATGAGGACAGGGGAATTAAAATGTATACCTTGAGTAGATGTGTGTGTGAGTGTGTGAGTGGGTGGGAGAGAAGGGGAAGGAAGGGAGGGTTTATTATTTCAGTTTAACCAGAAAAGGGACATTTACAACTTTTGGCATTGTTATAAGTACAGGGAGTTTTACTTGTTGATTTTAGAATTATTTAATAGATTACAAAATGTCCAGTTACATATGAATCTCAATAGGACATTCACTGAGGCTTGAGCAAATTAGGTTACACAGGACACACACACACACACACACACACACACAGAGAGAGAGAGAGAGAAAGAGAGAGAGAGAGAGAGAGAGACCAAAGGATGAGAAAATCCATGAGAAGATGTATCTGATAACTATCCCAGGGAGAGCAAACAACAAACTCTACAAACTATAGGTACAATCCAACCTGCCTCTTGATTTTAAAAATAGATTGTAATGCAGCATGCTTCTACTAGATACTGCCCAAGGCTGTATTCTCATCTTAACAGCACAGCTGAACAGCTGTGAGAGAAAGTGGAGAATCTTAAAACTCAAGAATTACTATATATTTCAAAAGAAATTTCACTAAGTAAAGAAAAATAGAAGAAACATGTTCCTACTCTTCACAGCAAAGTAAGCTGTTTGAAAGAATATCTTTATTCTCTTTGTTCCCTCTTTCTAGGATTCTTTTCTAAATTAGTTTTAAAATCTTATTCATTATTTTTAAATTTATTATTTATGGGGCAGCAGGCAGCCACAGGCCTGCCATACCCCACAGCGTGGGCTGGCGGCGGTGCCATTGCAATGAATAGGTTTGGGAGAAAAGGAGAAGCAGAGTGGTTTGTACTCTGCGGAGAGAAACAGAACTGAAGACTGGATGGTGGTGAAGAGCAGGCTGATATGAATGGCCTTCGAGGCCCCCTCAGGCCATGGTAAAGTCAAGGCTCCAGCTGCAGGCCCTCAGGGCAGCAGCTGTAGCCCAGGGCCATGTCTGGGTCTGTGGCCCTACTGCAGCCAGGGTCTGTGTTGATGTCTGTAGCCAATGTTACCACCTCAGCCAAGCGAGAGAGCTGTCCCAGGTGGCCTGGGCATCAGAGAGCTAATCCAGCCCCTCATCAGCTGCCTCAGCAGCAAAGCTATACCTCTCTAAGGAGAACTGGTCCCTGTGCTGTGGGTGTGGGAGAGCTGGCCCGACCCTCAATGGCCCTGGAAGAACTGCCCCCCTTTCCCTCCCCGATCACTCCCCCACGCCCTACCCCACAAAGGGAGAGATGGCTCAACCCCTAACCATGCACCTGGGAGATCTGGTCCTGACCTTTGCCTGAGGAAGGTGGTACCAGTGGAGGCCCAGACTGACCAACTCAGCTGTTACTCAGGTCCACATTCTAGGGCTTTGAGATGGCCCACCTCAACAGCTTCCTCATCCTCAACCTGTCCTGTGGAACCATAACTGCAGAGTCTTCAAGAGTCTGGGCAACAGCAGAATATCCAAGAGTTTCAGAGAGCATCTAGTATTGATGGTGTGCCAGAAACCAACAACTCATTGCAATGAACAAAGAAGCCCTTGGTCAAGGAATCAGTCCTCTTACCACCACAGCCAGCTTTCTTCCTCTCTCATCTCTTCAGATATGCTTCTGTCCACAGGACCTGAACCATTCTGCCTGCCTTCATCTCTCTCTCTCTCTCTTTCTCTCTCTCTCTTTCTCTCTCTCTGCCTCCCTCCCTCTCATAAGCCATGATACCATACCTCTGCTCACACTAATGTGTCCACTTAGCAAGTGCTACAATTAAATATATATTTAATATTTAATATACATGAAATAGATAAGCATATATATAGATATATTTCTAGATATATAAGTACAACATGCTCAGTCCTTAAGATATTACTTGTATATATATATATATATATATATATATATATATATATATGATTTCAAGGCTAAACACTTGGTATGAAATAACCAATAAGGGAGAAGATTATTTCTACAGCTATCAGTATTTCTCAGTTGCCTGTAGTTCTTTGTGTAGAATTAAGTCTTCAAGAGATTTCTTTCTTTCACCTTAGCATATCTGTTGGTGTCATCATTGTTCAGGTTTTATTTAGGCAGCCATTTTGATGAGACATTATGAGTATATCTTCTCTGAAATTTTTAGGAGACATAATCTCATAGCAAACTTTCTTTTTCTCTGGCTCTTACAATCTTCTGCAATGCTCCTGGATCCTTAGCGGGCAGGTATTGTACTGTAAATATATATTAGTGGGTACTGGGCTTGACACAATCTCCTGGTCTCTGAATTTTGATTGGTTGTTGTTTTCTGTGATTGCCTCTGTCTGTTGCAAAGAGAAGTTTCTCTGATAAGGAATGAGTATTACACTTAACCACAGGTATAAGGGTATTTAGGCTGTAGTTAGGAAGTATGTTGCTTCAGTAGAGTGGAAGTTGAATGATCCCCTCCAAGATCCGTGACGTAGTAATTGTCACAAGGCATATTTTTCCCTTTTGTTGATTAGGCTTTAGGTCCAATTAGTGAGCTATTGTGTGTCACCAGGTGTTGTTGTCACTGTTGGAGCATCAGAATTATGGTGTCATCAGAGCCTACATCTCATCTTTGACATAAGTTCTTTGGTGAGAATAGTTTTTTCTTTGACTGGAGAGATGGCTCAGTGGTAAGATTACATGTTGCTACTCTAGAGGATCTGAGTTTGATTCCAAGCACCTGAGTTGGGCTACTCACAGCTGCTTGTAATTCAAGGGGTTCTTGAAGAGATAACCTCTTCTTGCTTCCTAAGGTGCCATGCATATGTATCACCCACAGGCACACACATACAAATGTATACAAAAAATTAAAATAAGCTAGGCAGTAGTGGTGCATACCTTTAATCCCAGCACTTGAGAGACAGAGACCGGCAGTTCTTTATGACTTCGAGGCCAGCCTGTTCTTCTTTTTTAATCTAAGAAATTTTTTTTTATTAATTTTACATACCAACCACAGTTACCCTTTCCACCCCTCCTCCCTCTCCAGTCTCCCCATTACCCACTTTTTTTCTCCAAAAAGGTAAGGCCTTCCATGTGGAGTTAGCAAAGCTTGGTACATTCAGGTGAGGCAGGACCATGCACCTCCCCTCTGCATGAAGGCTGAATAAGGCATTTCACCCTAGGTAATGGGCTCCAAAAAGCCAGGTCATTCGCTAGGAATAAATCTTAATCCTACTGAGGCCAGCCTAATCTACATAGCAAGTTCCAAGACAGCAAAAGATACACAGAGAAACCCTGTCTTGAAACAAAATAAATAAATACACAAAATAAAGTATTTTCTTACATTTTTAAACATATTTTTTCCAGAGATTCTTGCTTTATTAAGTTTCCATTTGCTGTTCCCTTCATTAAATAGTAAACTTCTGAAAGAGCTAGAATTATTTTTATGTTACTACTAAAGTGATTAAGTCAATTATGCATAAGTAGAAGTTGAATACTAACTTATTGAATGAACACATGTAGCAGTTTCTCTGCAGGAGGTTAGATATAATTACTTAATTTGCTTACAGTAGCTAAATTCTTCTGAAGAGTCAGTTTCTGCTGCACTAGAATCTTTAAGGAAAGGAAATACTACATGGCTTATGTTCTAGCATTTGCTGCTGACATTTACACCTGCTGAAGAGTGGAGCAGTTCACCCTGTCTCTTTATTGTTGCTCGTCCTTGCCTTTCCTTCTCATGACTGACAAGCCACTAGCCAGGCTAATTGTCACTGTCAGCTCTCTGTTCACTTCCTTCTCCTTCCAGTGTTGCTACACACATTCTCGTTGGGGCTTGCTTAACCAAAATTAATGCTCCTGCCTGCAAATTTATTTTGCGCATAAATTTCTTAGAGACATGATTATGTTTTTTGGTAGCTTTTTTATTCATTAATACTCAAGTATCTATGTTCTGTATTGGAAAAAGAGCAGGGTCAGGGGAGGATTATTGAGTTCCATATTTAATGAATAAATAAGACACTTAATGGGAAATATTACCTGCTCTTAGTCTGAAGTTTTATATTCAACAATCTTGTGGCCCACACAAGTGAGTCCTTATGTCAATCCAGGCATGTGCTTTCTGAGAAGTCCCAAGACTTTCATTTGATGATAAAATATCTACTTTTGGTTTTGCTTGTTTGCCAACCACCCTTTTGTTTTGTCGTTATTTCTTCTTTTGGAGGCTGAACTAGTAATTCTTGGTAGGGCGAGGGAGGGAGTAGCTGTACACCCCTGACCTGCAAGAGTACTGGAGGGCAATGAGCCATTAATTCCCCAATTCCTTTTCAACTGCATATAGAGATCACAGCCAGTCAAATAATGGAATGAAATATAGAATAAAGGTTGGCACCAGTCTAAGGGAAAAAGTACATTTCCTTTTCTGAAGTGAAATATTTAACTGGTATACAATAAACAGTAGGGGTAATTGTAACTCACAAAACAAAATCCATTCTTTGGAGAAGCATGTATAGAAAAAAAGAAGAGAATATAGTTTAAAAAGTTTTAGATCAATCTGTTAACTGACTCAAAGTGATTTCATCAGATTATATAACTTGCTAACTCAGTAGGTCTCAAGAGGAATTTATAATCACAGAATTTCAGAGAGTAAAGACATTTTACAAAATAACTGAGTGAGTTTCTTTTATAATGCAGTTGATAAATATAGGGGCTCTGGAGATAGTTTAGTTGGTAAAGTACTTGTCACTCAAACATAAGGACCTGAGTTTGGTCCCCAGTACCTGTAGATAAAGACATGTGTGCTGGCCCATCTATGTAATTCTAGTGCTGAGAAAGTAGAGACAGATTTTTGGTGTTTCTTACCAGCCAGACTAGCCATCAATGAGACATGTCTATTAAGACACCTTTTCTCAATAAAATAGCAGGGTGAGTCGCACCTGAGGAGAAATGACAACCAAGGTTGTTCATTGGCCTACATATGAGCACAGTGCACACAATCCTTTTCCAGGAACACAAACACACACATGTGCGCTCATGCATGCAGATGTTTACACAGGAGCAGTTGTACACACACACACACACACACACACACACACACACACACACACACAGAGTGCTGAAAAGACTAACAAGTCTCTGTCAAGCAGGATTTCTAGCAATTGTCATCTGCCTACAGACTGCTCCAGGAACATCACAGGAAGTTGTTCTCAATGCAGGAAACGTGTTTAGGTCTGTGCTCTTTCCAGTGTTGATTACCTTTACTCTTTTTACAAATGCTTGATACTCTGATCCTGGAATCTAGATGGGAGACATGAATCTTTTCTGCATTAGTCAGTTCTTAGAGAGATCAGATACCTCACCAGAAACTTAACGTTGAACCTACTTGCTTTCTGGTGTAGGCACCCCAAGATACAGCATTCTTCTGCCCTCTGCACCCAGGACCAGGTGCCTGGCAACTAGAATGAGGCTCTAACCCTTGGGTACACTCAAATGATTTGTCACATCAAACCTTATCTTGCCTTTCCAGCAGGAACTCAAATAAGGGCTCCTGTGCCTGCCAAGTTCACTCCTGTTACCACCAAAATAGCCCTGGTGCTTGACCTGTAGCCTCAAAGGTGTAGCTTGCTCTTTCTCTTGGGAACTGTTAGTAAAAAGCTCTTGTTTCAATAGCAATAACTTCCTGATCTGTTGTCCACATTCAGGCTGAATCATTCATATAACCTACATTTTAAAACAGTGATATTGATGATGGAGAGATTTTAAGTGTTGTACCTGTGTCAAGGGACCTCCCATGACCATTAGGGAGCTGAATTCCATTGTAAACATAGGAGGATCAGTTTATTCTTTTGGACAGGTTCAAAGGAACTCGTCAAAAACCCTTGGTTCTTGTGCGGTGGAGGGTTTTGGCCAGGAGCCCAGAGGTGAGGGGTTTTTAAAGAAAAACATACGAAGGTGGGGTGCTACACGTTTTGACAATTCAGGAGTGGGTAAAGGGGTATATGGGGTAACAGTAACTATTGGCTATACTTTCAGTGTGAACTCAAGCCCTGAATATACTGGCTGAACTTTACGCACAAAACTAAGTTTTGAATCTATTGGTTATCAGGTGCATTTTTCAGATTCTCCCAGATTCTTAGACCTCAGCCCTGTCCTCAGGCATTAAATGGTCTTTTTCTGAAATAAAGTTTTGTAATGATAAATCCATGCATTTACATTAGAACATTTTATCAGAGAAGTACTATGACTACATTTATTAATATTTATCTTTTTTTAAAAAAATCATCCTTATAGTGTATTTAAAATTTCTAGAGCATCTTTGGAATCCTGAGAGGCCTAAATATAACATGAAATTCTGTTTTGTTTGTTTGACCGCCTGATTGTAAGAGAAAGAAGAAAGAAAGGGTGTGAAGTGCAGGAGGTGAGAAAGACCTGGGAAGGGTTTGGGGAAGGGAAACTGTGATCAAAATATATTTTATGATTTTTTTTTTTAATTAAAGAAGGATTCTTTAAGCACACAATATTTTGAAAAACAAGCAGTGCAGTATGCAAAATACTTAGGATGCCTTTTATAGGGAGAAGCTGAATGCTTTGTTCAAAACCAGCCTGCATCTTCCCTGTGGATTCCAGGAAAGAAGATCCCTGGCAGGTAGGCTGGTTTAATTAGGGTCAGCATAATAAACTTCCCTCTCTTCTTTCTCCAAGCTTCCCTCTGTTGGCTTCCTCATTACTCAGAACCCTGCCTCCTATTTTTTACCTAATTGTCTTGGTAGCACCAGCTGCTCTGTGAAGTCCAGGCCAGCTTCCCAGGCTCACAAAAGAGCTATAATACACCATATGCTATACCCTGTTGGAAACACCTTAGAAATTAACCAAAGCAATCAACACAGCAGTACTATAGGGTTGTGCTATTGTATCCTGACTTTACTGTTGAGTAACCTGAGATGAAGCAAAGTTGAGAAAAGCTTGGCTTAGTAAAGCTGAAAGGTGTTCAGAACACTACAGGTATTCAAGAAATACTACTTGAATAAGTAAAAATATCCCTGAAAAAAAAAGATGTCTCTCTGTCTTCTGTCTCTCTGTCTCTCTCTCTCTCTCTCTCCCTGTCTCTCTCTCTGTCTCTGTCTCTGTCTCTCTCTCTCTCTCTCTCTCTCTGTATATGTCTCTCTTCCTTTCTCTGTGCACTCTTTGAATAAGAGTTAAGAAGTTTCATCATTCTACAACTTTATTAAGATTGTGTTGGGGTAGGCAAGGAGTTAGGAAATTAGGAGAGAGTTCAAAGGCAAGTTCAGCTTTTCAAATGTTTGCCTTTTGACAAGCAGTGTTCAAGCCACTTGTTCTTATTTTCTTTCAAATGAAACAGAAGGACTGTGACTGTCAGTTTAACAGTGAACTTGCACAGCATCTGACCAAAGGCTAAAAGACAAATTCACGACAGTGTGTGGTTAGCTATCTCCTGTCCCAAATATGTACCCTGCAGTTTTCACTTCCATAAAAATGAGAACCAGCTCACGATGTGGGGCACCTAATTCTTTGTTTGTTTCTACTGGGCACATTGACTCTCCACAGTATATCATTTTATTTCTACGTCACTAGAAGCAGAACTGTCCTTTCTTCTAAGTTATGTTTTACACTTTGTCTAGGAAAGTGTTCTAGGAGAGGCATCTATGACTAAGACTGTCTCACCTAAGAACCATCGTGATCTCCCAGTAACAAATGTCACCATTCAGAATTTTAGAATCATTCAAAGAAAATTCAAATTTAAGTTTTATTTTGGCTCAGAAAAATGATTTTGTTAGTCTTTACTTGTAGAAAATTAGAAAAACAAAATTGCAAGAAGCTATTTAAAAAATCACTTAAGTACACCTATTTACCACTGTTTTTTATACACATGCAAGACACTAATTTATTCCTTCACATTAAATACAGCAGACATTTCAAAAGAAAAAACTGTATCAGTTCAAATTCAATCAGAAAAGCAGATGCAACAGCAGATGTTAGGAGATCCATTTTGAGGAACTGAGTTTTGTCACTGTGGTGCAGTTTAGATAAGTTTCACATCTGTGGGACACTTTTGGAGTCTCCAGAGAACTTCCCCAGTGAAACCATCATTTAGTTCTAAAGGTCTCTTCACAGACAGAGCCAGGCTTTGCATGGTACAAGCAGCCTTCACATTAACATATCCATTCTTGTTTGAGTAGCATATTAGCAATGTAGTCTTGCTAAATTTATAGAGAATCTTTACTGCTAGTCATGTTCTTATTCTATTTTATGTTTGCATTTATGTAGAAAAATAAGAAATAGTTTATTGAGAAATATTGTACTATATATATTTTACTTGAATGGACTTCCTTCAGTTTTATTGAAGTAATGCAACCCAATTTACTGGTAACTTTTTGCTTCTCTCTTATTCTACATTAGATTTTCCAGAGGAATGGAATGGATAGACCATGTAGCATGTTTTTATATTGTGTATGTGTGTACATGCATGTATGTGTGTGATAAGCAGAGATTTATTAGAGTGTCTACCTAGTCTGAAGGTAGATAGATAGTCCTAAAATCACTGTCTATAGTCTACAGAGCTGTAAAACCAGTAGCTACTCACTCTAAAAGTCTCAAAACAAGAGAGATTCATGAAGAAACCCCAGTCTAAGCTTGAAGACCCTGGCAACAGTCCATGTTTAAAGGTTCAGTCCACTGTCGATGGATAATAACAATAGCAAATCCAAAAAGCAAAATATCCAACCGAATTAAAACACATGAACCTAGAAGAGCTCAGTGTACACACTCGAGAATGCTTGTCTCTTTGTTTATTCATGTGATCTTGTTGCCCAGATTATTAATTGCTGAGGCTCACACACTTCATGTGCCCATTGTTCCTGCAAATTCCTTCACAGACATATTCAGAAGTATGCCTTATAGGGTTTCCAAGTGTCTCTATATAATCAAGTAGACATGCAGTATTTGCCATCACATCTGACATCTTTCTGTTTCTGTTTGCTTCTGACTCCCTTCATTTTTCAGGTGAAAGTATTGCTAGCTTACAGTATTCCTGGGCCTCAGTCACCTCTTTTGAAAAGGGAAATAATCATAGACCTCCAGCAGATCTGTTGAGTTAACTTGAAAATTCAGGGCTACTTTGCTACAAGGCTGACAGATGGTCCTTCTCAAATTTTACATGGTCACTGTTCCAAAACACTGAATATGTTCAAAGATGTTTCCTAAGCAAGACTGTGTTTCTATGTAGCTCTGTTGTGACATGCAAAAGTGTGTTTTGTTATTTTCTTTATATGTGTGGGAGATACCAAAATGAACAGGAAGTTGTTTTCCCCAGCCTAAGTTCTCAACTTAAACTCCTGGTGTCTAGACTTTTGCTTGTATGGCTCTGGATACTAGCCACAATGGGGTACTAAAATCACTCTTTTAAGGGGGCATTAGTATGCATTATTGGTAAAGTAGTAGGGGGAATACTGATTTTTCTTTCTAAATTCTCCCCCTGTTCAGTAATTCTGGCAACAGACAGGAAAATACATTTTATTTATTTATTTATTTATTTTGCTAGCAGCAATACTTTTATGACTTCTTTTTATAAGGAGAAAATTCTCAGTGAGGGGAGAGTAACAGTTACTGTGTAAATGGGATGCCAAGGCTTGCTGCTTTTCCAGAGTAAACTTTCAGAAATGTTGGGTGCTGCTTTGATGTACATAAAGAATGGGGAAGTAATAAGCACTAAGAAGGATGTTTTCTTTACACATCCACCTCCACAAACTGTGCATGACCATCTGGTAGAGATTATAAATGGCATTGTTCCATACACAGGATGAACTTATATTATAAAGTCTTGATGGAGACATCCTGTTGCAGGCATGTGGGCTGTGTACATGGAGCCTATATAGCAGTTCCCCTCTCTTTATCTGGATTTCTGTATCTCCTCCAAGAAAAGTCTTCATATATCAGAACTTAATCTTGAATCTGCTTACTCCATTACACTTTAAAAGAGAGTTAAAGGTATATCCAGAGCTAATACTGGTTCAATAAGTTGAATTAGTTGATTTACAGAAGTATTTCTAGATTCCCCAAAGGAATAAAGTTTTAAAGGTTTCTTGGTATCCAAAGGTCATGAATGGTTGTAGCAGGTAAAGTGAGCAATGTCACTAAAGTTCATCTAACTTGGAAAAAAGATTCAGATGTGACCAGGTGGCACAGAACCACACCTGTGTATATAAAGAAAACCATTCTCCTTTTGGCAAGTAGAGCTTATGACTTTTGGTAGTATTGTTTTCAAATGATTCATGTTTTGAGATAATAAAAATGCATCATCTTTTTTTTTCATTAAAGCCTGTTGCTAAGGTTAGTGATAACCTCAAGCAGGTAGGTAGCTATAATTGTGAATTCAGGATTGACCAATTGTTCAGAGTCCATGGTAGCACCATTATAAATGGTTATGAGGTTGAATGAAAAAGCTTTTCCATGAAATAATAGAACAATTATTGTGTAAAATTCCATACTTTATTTAAACCAGCAGTTATATAACTATGGCTGAGAACACAGACTTTGAATATTTCCTCAATTGTAACTCAAAGAGTTTTACATTGTTATTTGGGGTCTACAGTAGATAGTAAAGGCAGCTTTTCACCACTATTCTTATGATCTTAGCCTTCATTGATGCTGTGTAGGTATGTCAGTGTTGTGTAGGAGTAAATGTCTTCTTTGACTATATAGTTCCTGGAGAAATGACTAATTTTTAGTTCTCTTTTTCCTTTCAGACCAGCCACTCAGTAAGCTTTACTAATATGCTTGTATATGCTCGTGTTATTAGCTAAGGAAATGTTCACTGTTCACCTCCTCAAGTACTGCACACCCATTGACTCATGAAATTTTTGTAATAGTCTATGAAATGAAAGTAATTTTCATTGTCTTTCTTTTGTTTTAAAATAAGGAAACAAAAAATTAAGATAAGAAGATGAAAGAGTAAAAAATAATTTATACGTGTCTCATGGATGTTAATTAACAGGAAAAGTACCTGAAAGGACTCAGTGCTGGTGATACTTGCTCATATTATATCTATGCAGCTCAGAGTCCACATAGAGTATTAATGATTCAGAGATTTTCTTCTGAAGGCATGTAATGACAATAAGCAAAAGGTATTAAATAATGATAATGAAAATAAACATGAGAGTTATTTCTAAATGAGCTGTGGTTACTGTACTTTTGTTGAGAGTTCAAGTCCAGGCATCAAAGCATGAAAATTCTATAGCAGTTAAGAAACATTGTTAGCTAGGCATGGTAATCTTTAATCCTATTATTCAGGAGGCAGAGACAGGCAAACCTCTGAGTTCGAGGCCAATCTGATCTACAGAGTCAGTTTCAGCATAGCCAGGGCGACACAAAGAAACCTTGACTGAAAAACAAACATACAAAAAGCAAAACCAAAGAAACCAAAACCAAACCAAACATTGTTAATTGTTCATTCTTCCAAAGAGGGTCATGGACCAGTACAATAGAAGAAGATCCATGGATACAAGCTCCATGTTAGAGAAAAGGAGTCATTATCAGGAGTGGTGCTCAAAATAAACTAGCCTAGAGGCAATAAAGTTTTTCTACCTAGTTCAAGTGGCTTTTAGATTGTGTGTGATGGTGGGAGGTAGAAATCACACTTTACCTACCAGGACAAGTAGTGTTTTAATAGTCTGTATCAGTACAAAGCAGTATGGGGCTTTGTTAATATTAAAAGTACAACATGGAAGAAAATTAAAGTCCAGGGGTTTCAGCAATAGTTAGCAACCCTTCTCAAAAATTTCTGGGCCTAGATTGCTGATTTTGTTGAATAATAAAAGCAGTCACTAATCATAGATGTATGTATTGTGTAAACTAGGTGGCCAACATGTTAACTTAGTAGACCTAAAGAAAAGTAAATCAGTTCTAAATTCTACTTGCCTATTTGGCAATAATGAAGACAGTTGTTAGTACCTACTTTATGAGTGGAGCTGATATCTTTGTGCTGAGTGAAAACTGATCTGAGTGGCCACCCATTGCTCTTTCAGAAAGTCGAATATATGGATGTAAATAGCAGTGTTTAAAACTATAACTCATTATTTTTACTGTTTAGGAATTACAAATGAAAGCAACCTAAATACTTTTGTAGCAGGATAATAATATAGTCAATTACAATAAACCCACACATCAGCCATGGGAAAGGATGGCAGAAAGGAGAATGTTTAAGAATCACATGGATACTGAAAATATGTCTGTCTGTGGGGGGGTGGACTTATGGTGCAAAGGTATGTAGATACCTTCCTGAAACTTGTGGCAATGCCCTTTTACAAGTAAAAGGGCAAAGGAAGCTAGTCCCAGGACAAAAGAGGGAGAATTTGAGGTGGATGATTAAAGGTAGTGGTTCTCAACCAGGCCGGTAAAGCAGAGTTCATAGACCTATCTTGTTCAGTGTGACAGAGCTGAGCAGTGGAAGAACCAGGCATCAAAAACAGGGCTCCAGCTTCCAAAACAGACACTGTCTATCACACTTATTTACAGAAATAGTTTTGGTTTAAAATGATATTATTTCTGTAATTCAATCACGTAAATAATTGCCAAATGTTATGTAAAAATAATCTGATGTCTCTATCACCTGAAATATTATTTCAGGAAGCTGGAGAACAGGAGATGAGGAAAGAAATACAAAGGGATATCACTGGTATAGAGAAATTAAAAAAAATAGAATAAAAAAGCCTACTACAGCTTTGCTTGAGTCATTACTTCAAAAACTTAACATATTATTATATTAATTTAGTGTGTGCACGTGTGAGCAAGCACATTGTGCGCATGTGCACACACATACACACACCCCCACACCCACACCCACACACACACACACACACACACAAACGGATCAAAGGACAACTTGCAGGAGTCAGTTCTTTCTTCTTCAACCATGTGGATGCTAGGGGCAATCTCAGGTCATCAGGCATCAGGCTTGGAGGCCACTATCCTCACCCAGCAGGATAACCCTTCCTCCCGTCCTCCCCCCCCCCCCCGTCTCTGTCTCTCTCTCTCTCTCTCTCACACACACACACACACACACACTCAGATGTCAGTATTCATATTTATTGAACTGTCTTGATTTTGTTTGTTTGCCTTGTCATGAAGAGAACAACAACTCTACTACTGCACAGTGGCCATGATCAGGAATAACACGATTCTCATAGTTGTTGGCTGGCGTGACTCCTTTAAAAGGATGCTGGGGATTACTCCTTTGAGGAAAGTGGTACTAAAGGGTGGTACTGAAGACCCTGCTATTATTATGCTTCTCTCCCAGAACACATCCTAGCCTATCATTCTGAGATGTTATACCTCCTCTGAGAGAAATAACACTGAAAAAAATGGTAGAGAGAAGTTTTTAACATCTAGGTGTGAGTTTGGAGACACAGAGAGATTTTGTTTTGGTCTTTTTAGTTCACAAGGGCTAAGAAAAATAAATAATATGAAAGATATTAGCTACAGCTTATAGATGTGCTGGACGAGGCTGGGTGTAAATGTTTCCTCTGAAACAGTTGGAAGGAAAAAGACTGCATCTCATCACTGGTGGATAAGATGAAGCTTCATAGGCCAATTTACTTAACTTTGAAGCACTGTTTGTGCATTGTGGACTGAGTAGTCATGGGGAAGAACAGAACCCTTTCTGTTGCCTAATGCTAGATGGAGGCATTAATAGACTTTAATGCAACTTGTTGATTTGACATTGTGTGTGTGTGTGTGTGTGTGTGTGTGTGTGTGTGTGTGTGTAATCTTGGCTTTTGAAAGTTCACTGGAGGAGCTTCTCTTTATTCCAGTCACCAACCTGGTTTGTGCTGGTTGTGGTAGACACTTTTCATTGCCTGTCACCATCTGAAAAAGTAATAATAATAATTCAAAACAAAAAATTAAAATTATTTTCATCCAGTTTATAAGGCATCCACTTATCAAGCTTTTCTACCTTTCCAGTCTGCTTCAAATGCCAAATAAAAGCTATATTGAGTTCTTTGGCAACTTCTTGTGTTGTAAGAGGAACATCTTTGATGAGTGCTCTCAACTGGTCATTATCAACGTCTGATGACCAGTTACTAAATTTCTTATCTTCAAGTCTTGTGCCTCCTTTGTAAAACTTCTACAACATCCACCACATTGTATATTGGCCTCGTACCTCTTGGGCCAATGCAGTGTAGAATTTGCAGGTCTAATATTGTGATGTGCGGTCACCCATTTTGAACTAGAAGAAAAAATTCGTTTTAATTTGTAATATAAAAATAAAAACCAAGTAATAAATCATTAGTAAAAAACATAAAGATAGGAGAAGGTATCCCAAGGTGAGTCAATTTAGCCTGATCTATCCAGTTGAGGTAGGACTAAGTCTCACCCCCAAGTATCAAGGTTGAGAAAGGTGCATCTCCACCAAATGCATGTGCTCCAAGAAGCCTGTTCATACAACTTGGATAGACTCTGGTTTCAGTGCAAGAGGTTCCAAAAACTGCCCACACCTTTCAACTGTTACTACATTCAGAGGATCCAGATCCGTTCCATGAAGGTTCATCAACTGTCATTTTAGAGGCTGCAAGCTCCCAACAGCACAGGACACCCTACTCCAAGGGTTTCTCCATCATGATCCTGATCCTTTCCTTCGCTCATGCAGTCTCTTCTCTCTGTCTTCAGCTGGACCAGTAGCTCAACCTGGTCTTTAGCTCTGGATCTCTGCATCTGCTTCGATCAAATGCTGGAGAAGGCTCTATAATGGCAATTAGGATGATCATTCATATGATAATAGGGAAAGGCCAATTTAGGCACCCTCTCCACTATTGCTTATAGGCCTAGCTGGGCTCATTTTGTGGGTTCTTGGGTGTTCCCTAGCACCAGGTTTCTCTCTAATCTCACAGTGGCTTTTTATATCAGGATATCCACTTCTTTGCTTTCTCTCTGTGTTGCTTCCCCAACCAACAACCCATTCTTTCACGTTTTCTTCTTACCTTCCTTTGCTTTGCTCTTCCCACCTGCTGTGATTACAATTTTCTCAGGAGATCTGTCTATTTCCCCTTCCCAGGGGAATCTATGGATGTCTCTCTTAACTTCCTCCTCTTACCTAACTGCTGGGGGGCAAGGGTGTATTATAGCCTGGTTATCCTTTGCTTTACATCTAAACTCCACTTACGACTGAGTACATACCATGTCTATGTTTCTGGGTCTGTGTTACCTCACTCAGGATGATACTCTGTAGATCCATCCATTTGCCTGCATATTTTAAAATGTTTTTTTTCCTGCTGAATAGTACTCCATTGTGTAGATGTACCACAATTTGTTCATTCATTCTTTAGTTGAGGGGCACTTAGGTTGTTTCCAGGTTCCAGCTATTACAAATAATGCTGCTATGAACATAGTGAAGCTAATGCCCTTGAAGTAAGAATGCATTCTTTGGCTATATGCCAAGTAGTGGTATTGCTGGATCATTGGAGAGACTGATTCCCAGTTTTTCAAGGAACTGCCATACTGCTTTCCAAAGTGGCTGTACTAGTTTACACCCCCAACAGTAATAGAGGAGTGTTCTTTTTGCTCCACATCCTCTTCAGCATAAATTGTCATCTGTGTTTTTTAGCTTAACTATTCTGACAGGTGTAAGATGCTATCTCAGAGTTGTTTTGATTTGCATTTCTCTGATGGCTAAGGATGTTGAGCAATACTTGAAGTGTCTTTCAGTCATTTGGAGTTCTGTTGAGAATTCCCTCTTTAGCTCTGAACCCCATTTTCCAATGGGGTTCTTTGGTATTTTTGAGCTCTAGTTTCTTGAGTTCTCTACATATTTTAGAGCTCAGTCCTCTATCACTTGTAGGGTTGCTGAAGATCTTTTCCCATTCTGTAGGCTGTCATTGTGTCTTATTGACCCTATCCTTTGCCTTACAGAAGCTTCTCAGTTAAAGGGGGACCCATTTATTAATTGTTACATCTAGTTCTGTGCTACTGGTGTTATATTTAGAAAGTGATCTTCTCTGCCAATGTGTTTAAGGCTATTTTTCACTTTTTAGAAAATCAGGTTCAGTGTAATTGGGTTTATGCTGAGGTCTTTGATCCACTTAGACTTGAATTTTGTGCAGAATGATAAATATGGGTCTATTTGCATTTTTCTACATGCCACCATTCAGTTATGCCACCAACATTTGTTGAAGATGCTATCTTTTTTTCATTGTATATTTTTGACCTTTTTGTCGAAAATCAGGTGTTCATAGATGTGTAGATTAATGTCAGGTTATTTAATTTGATTCCATAGACTGGAGTGTCTACTTTTATGCAATATCAGGCCTTTTTTTTATTACTATTGCTCTATAGTAGAACATGAAGTCAGGGATGGTGATGCCTCCTAAAGTTCTATTATTGAACAGGATTGTTTTGGCAATCCTGGGTTTCTTGTTATTCCATATAAAATTGAGTATTGTTTTTTTAGAACTCTGTAAAGAATTGTGTTGTGATTTTGATTGAATTGAATTTGTAGATTGCTTTTGGTAAGATTGCCATTTTTACTATGTTGATCCAACCTATCCAAGTGCGTGAGAGATCTTTTCATTTTCTTACATCTTCCTCAATTTCTTTCTTTAATGACTTAAAGTTCTTGTCATACAGGTCTGTCACTTCTTTGGTTAGAGTTACCCCAAGATATTTAATGCTATTTACAGCTATTGTAAAGGGTGATGTTTCCCTGATATTTTTTTCAGCCCTCTTATCATTTGTGTATAGAAGGGCTACTGATTCTTTTTTAGTTAATCTTGTGTCCTGCTACTTTGATTAAGCTGTTTATCCGCTGTAAGAGTTCTCTGGTAGAATTTTGAGGATCACTTATGTATACTATCATATTATCTACAAATAGTGATATTTTGACTTCTTCCTTTCTGATTTGTATTCCACTGATCTTCTTTTGTTGTCTTATTGCTCTAACTAAAACTTTGAGAAGTATATTGAATAGATATGGGGAGGAGAGTGGGTAGCCTTGTCTTGTTACTGATTTTAGTGAGATTGCTTTGAGTTTTTCTCCATTTAGTTTGATGTTGGCTGTTGGCTTGCTGTATATTGCCTTTATTATGTTTAAATATTTTTCCTGTATCCCTGAACTCTCCAGGACTTTTACCTTGAAGGAATGTTAGATTTTTGTCAAAGACTTTTCAGTATCTAATGACATGATCATGTTTTTTTTTTTTTCTTTCAGGTTGTTTATAGGATCAATGAAATTGACAACTTTTCATATGTTGAACTATCCCTGAATTTCTGGGATGAAGCCTACTTGATTATGGTGGATGATTTTTTCTTATATGTTTTTGAATTCGGTTTTCCAGTATTTTAATGAGTATTTTTGCATCAATGTTCATGAGGGAGATTGGTCTGTAATCCTTTTTCTTTGTTGAATCTTTGTGTGATTTGGGTATCATGGTGACTGTAGCCTCATCTCATTGGTAGGATATGATGAGGGTCTGTAGCTTGAGATAGTCAGTGTGTCACATATAAGAGATAAATTATGGTATCTGTCATGGAAGAGATTGTTCCTTTTATATAAGATCGAAGTATCCAGAGTAGAGATGTAATATGTCTGTAAATCATCTCTCTATTGTTCAGACAGACATACACATTAGGACAGAGAATGATGAATCAAATAGTAGAAAAATGACAATATTTGAGGTTATACCTCAAAACTGTAAGTGTAAATGTTTTACCTTTTTTGTAATTTTTCTAAAAAGTGTCTCAAAAAGGAGAAAATTATTTTGAAAAAGATGTTTGATACCCATTTTGATTCTTCCTTCATTTATAGCTATATCATTGAGTTTGCCAGACTGAGATATAGTTCTCTCGTTGTTTTCCCTAAATTAAAATTTGATCTTGTTTATATTTTACAACCAGTAAATAATGTTAATTATGTGGTGCCAGACTCTGTAATTAGCCAGACTGTAATTTCTAAGGGTTATCGGCAATTAGAAACTCCTTCCCCCACTCTGTTCCTGGAATGTTATCCCATAATTTATTACTTCTACATAAATCAGGAATAAGTACAGAGTCTTCCTGACTGAAGATGTCCGACATGGATGCATGTGATACTGTAGAGCAAAAAGACAAGGTCACCCTGGAGAAAATCAGCTTTTACAAAGAAAGCTTTATTAATATGCTTTCTGGATAGATACCAGGGACTCTAGATTTTTTCATATGATAACACATTAGTTGGATGTAGGAGGGGCAGAATGGCATAGTGTTATAGACTTATCGTTTTATGGAGAATGAAAGTTAAATATTTGTACTGTCCTTGTATATATAAAGGAGAATACAAATCTCTCTATAGGTAAATTGAGCTCTTGAGTAGTTTGTCTTTGTGACATTTCTGTCTGCTACATTTTTTTTCCACAGTAAATTGAGAAATCTGACTGAGGCTGTGATCTATAGTGATGGTATTCTGCATGAACTTAAGATGTGGTCAACCTAGAAGCCAACATCCCTAGGAATAGACTTCTTTATGGCATATTGGAGAGGGGCGGAGAGGAGCCGAGTCCAATGATGGAAAGTCCGGGATTAGCAGACATGTTTGGAAGGTACTGCTAACTGTGAGTCAGTCTTCTCACCTTTTTAATCTCAGATCTTCTCCTGTCCCCAGTCACATGCCCAGTCTAACCTTAAAAATGCGAGGTTCTTAAGTATGGGCACTAAAAGCAGAAACCTCTCTTATTGCAAAAGTATGGAAAACATGCTACAGAAACAAAAGAAGTGCTTGAGGATCCCACCCAAAGGTATAGTGCAAAGGCTTCTCTCCCCTCTGTCTCCTCTCCCTCCCCCGCCCCCAGTGTGTGTGTGTGTGTGTGTGTGTGTGTGTGTGTGTGTGTATGTGGTGTAGAGATGTGATTTATACATTGCCACACAGAACATTATATTCCAGTGTAGTATAGACTCAGAGTGCTGAGACCATAGCAACATGAGATCAAGTATAGTGGCTGACACAGAGCCAAGGCTCAGAGCTCTGTGGCTTTGGCCAGGATGTATGGTGGTGCCAGTATCGGTAAGAAACTTTTGGTAGCAGCAGCACAGACTGTAAAGAACCAGAGATAAGGAAGTTGCCACATTGTAACTTGGAGAGATGTGTTCTTGTATATTGGTGTGAGATGCCACTTGGAGACTGTAGCTGGAAGCCTTTCTCTGTCCTGCCCCAGTTCTGCAGTTGCTTATAAAATAATGGACTCAGGAGTTTAATATTAATTACAAACTATTTGGTCTATGGCTCAGGCTTCTTGTTAGTTAGCTATTACATCTTAAATTAACCCATTTCTATTAATCTATGTATTGCCATGCATTTGATGGCTTTAGCTATGTTCCATTACATCTTGCTTCCCCGGGCAGCCCTCTGAGTCTCTACTGACTCTGCCTTTCTTGAGAGCTTGTTTGGAGGTTCTAGCAGGGGAGCGCAGCTACTCGTATACCCTTGACCGAAGACCGGTCCTCCTCTATTCGGGGAAGTTCGTCCTCTTCGACCGAGCGCGCAGCTTCGGGAGGGACGCACATGGAGCGGTGAGGGAGGAAGGGGACACCCGCCTAGCCAGCCAGATCAGCCGAATCAACCCTGGCGATCAATGGGGTGGCAGATGTCGCAGCCAGATCGCCCTCACATCTGACTCTGCCTTTCTTGTGTCTCTGTTTGATTATCTGTCCTGCCTTAGGCCATGGCAGCTTCTTTATAAACCAATGGTAGCCACGCATATTCACAGTGCACAGAAAGACCACTCCACAGCAGGTGACCCTTAACTTCAAATGGAAAAGAGATACTAAGAGCAGGGAGAAACAGGACCAAATAGTCCATGTGGTATAACATTTAAATTGTTATAACAGAAATATGGATTAATTGAAATGGTAACTGCATCCCTTAGTATGCTAATTTAAAAGAATAGTTGTGGTGATATATTGTATATTTAATAAAATAAGCCTGGAATATCAGAGAACAGAATCACCCACAGTCAAGCCATTCTCATCAGAGAGTAGGGACTCACACCTTTAACCCCATTGCTCAGGAGACAGAGATCCTTCTGTATTCCCGTGAGTTCAAGCCCTAACAACCAAACAGGAGTAGCTCATACCTTTAGTCTTAACTCTAGGATTATGATGCAGAATTGAACCCAGAAGTGAAACAACTAGGTGGGGAAGATATTTAAGGAAGGAGAAGGCAGACATTCAAGCATTCTGTAGAAGCAGCCAGCCAGGCTGAGGACTATTGAAAATAGCATTTACCCTGTTCGGTTTGAGAAACTGGCTGGGTGAGAATTGACTGTGCTCTGTGATATTTCAGCTTTTCCCCAATAACTGGCTCTACGTTTTCATTATATACTAACTAGAATTCATGTAATAAATAGTCATCTTTTACAATATCTAAAATTTTAAGTTTACATACATTTATTCGTTTGACTCATTAGTTTTCCAATAGCCACCAAAGTCAATGCAATAGGGAGAGTAGTCTATTTACTACCAGATTTGATCCTTAGAAAACATGGAGAGATGAAGTCAAAGCAACCTTTGTTTATTTATTACTGTGTATGTTTAAACATACTTTAACATGTACCTATCCAGATTATGGAGGTTGGAGGACATCCTTCAGGGTTAGGTCTCCCCTTCCACTCTGGGTTCGAGGCATCAAACTCAGAGTGCCAGGCTTCTGAAGCAAAGACTTTCACCTACTGAGCCATCTCGTCTTCCCTTAAATAGACATGGTTAAAACAACGGATTTTAGGAAATTTTAGTATTTCCTTCTTTGTTTTTACAACCAACACTGTAATACTGTATTATATAATTATACAATATAAAATTATAATTGTATAATATTTACTTCATGTAGATGATCAGGTCTATTATCATACAAGTGTAACATGAATTATAAAAAGAAATAAAAATTATAGCAGTATATTGTGGATTCTATTTATTATCTTTGTAAGTACTCTGCAGTCCTCTGGATTTGCTTTTGCAGTCATTATGAATCAGAAGAGTGAAGACTTCTTGGGGTTGTTGTGCAGAACAGAGAAGGTTGAGACAGAGCTGCCTATGATACCCAGACAGAGGGAGAGATTTGGAGAACAGACTGGCAATGCTAAGTTTATTAAGTAGATGTGGTGTGGCTCCCCAAAGCCCCATCACTTAGTGAAGTTTGCACAGGGAAATTGTAGCCACTGTAAGATATAGTCTTTTCATTAAGACAGTCAAGATCTCAATGCATTTCCAGACTCCCATCATGTGCAATCTTTCCTGGCACCCACTAAGGAAACCTGAGGTCTATTGACTCCAGACTCTACTCACAAAAGTTGATCAAGTTCTACCAGGCAGAAAACAGACTGCCCACTCAGATTTACTTTTATTTCAAAGTTCAGAATCAGCTTAGGGTCATACTTTGCCTATTGCCAATATTGTAGTTTTTGTATAGCCAATACGATTTAGATTCACAAGCCCATCATTTCTCTTGATGGCTCCTGGCTGAGGTAGATACTTTTTCTGCAGCACTTTGTGAGTTATTAAAAATGTTTTTGGACCATGTCAAATTAAGTATGACTCTAATTTATAGATTTATGAGGTGAAGCTTTTAGATTCAGTGTACTCATTTCCTATGAATAATTCAAAGCAAAAAAGATGGAGACTTTGAGCAATGGATATAAAAGTCAGAACATCAAGGGAATAATCATCTTTTAATCTTTTCTTTATTAAATTTTAATTTAAAAAGCATTTGGCTGAATATTGTTTTACTTCCATTATCATTAAAAAGTCATGGTGCTCACATGGTATTATTTTGTGTGCTTCTACCAATACAATGATTTGTTAATATTTGAAATTCCTCTGTGTAAATAGTGATTATTTAATAACTGTACATTTAAGAGGAAAAGTTAGTGTTTTTTGTGGAAGTTAGGTTTCAGCAGTGAATATATAAACATATAGACTTACACAGAGGCAGAGAGAGAGAGGGACAGAGAGAGAGAGAGA